>NTHP01000024.1:2424203-2441412 GCA_003416845.1 Oplegnathus fasciatus
TTTTTTAACATCCTGCTCTGTTAGATTTTCACCCGACCATGTAAATTAGAATAATCATTTTTCAGTTGGGGAATTTCTTTTGGTGGCAAAAACCCACATGGATATTTGTGGTTCTGATTGTTTTGTTATGATTCTATTTCTTTTTGATATAAGAAATTAAATGGATTTTTATAGTAGAAAATGTACGGTGGCTCTGTCCGTCATTTGGAGAGTTGGAGAGGAAAAGCAATCGCTCGTTATTTCTTGCCGGAGTACATCAGAAATGAACATCAAGTATCCTTTAAAAAAAAGTTAAGAAATAAAACGTGAACATGTAGTAATCACTTGTTTTGAATGTTGCTTCATCAAAGAAAAGACCAGCCTTTTGTTTTCATACCCCTGAGCTGGAATGACAGTCTTTGGTCTTGCAGTTCCATATTTCATCTTATTTATTAAACAGGAAGTGTCATCTTTCAGTCAACAGACAATATCATGGATCATCTCTTCTAAAAAGTAAATTTCTTGATTCGAATGCACATTAATATAAATGTCCACTTAAAGAATAGTGTCTCATACAATGTTAAGCCAAATTAAGTAGTGTAAAGATGTGTCGCTCCCTTTGTGCCAATGTCGTGTAAGTTTCAACAGCTGTTAGGAGGAAACGCATCATCTCTTTTAAAACATAAGACCTCCATAGGAATGGAAACGTCCTTCATCCATCACCACTTCTATAGCAGGTTAATGTCATCTGGGCCCTTAAACAGCAGTCCATGTGGAATCTTCTTCTTCATACATTTGTCACTTCCCAAAGTCACTTAAAAGTGTGACAGAAAGTGTTGTCAACTCATATAACATTCATTTTTTTAAGAACGACTCGGACGAGGCACAAAGAAATGTCAACTGTTATGAGCTTAAAGACACTGGTGTACTAGAGAGGTAAATAAGAGTACTCTTAAAATCGTTATTCCTCTTACCCTCTAGTTGTTGTGTGCCTTTAAAGCTGGAAATTTCAACCGTTGCATATTGTGGTCAGTATTATAAGGCTAATGTTATAGTACGAGGCAATAAAAAATACAATCTTTAACAAAGGAAAGATGTGAAATAAACAAAATATGGCTGACTCGCGAGAAATAACACTGTTTACACAAAAAAGGCACTTCGTAAGCAAAACATGAGACATTCGAGAAATTTTGGTTTGGCTAGCTTGTCCAAAAGAACCAGCAGAATCGATCCCTCCAAGATACATGCGATTGAAATCGAAATAAGCAACTGTCAACATTAAGCCTTGATTGAATGTGTTGACTCGGCTTAATGTTGGGAAAACAGTCCCCAAATGTCTCATTATAATATCGAAGCTTCTCTGTTATTTGGAGGAAGGTTTTGCAAGTGTCTTCAAGGCAAACATCCCAGCAGCAGAGTTGGCATCTTCCCTTGGCTGCCTCCCAGTCTAAGTCCTGCTACGACTGCATAATCTGAGGAAATTAACGGCCTTGGGAATAAGATCCACATGTTGGCAGGCACTTGCTCGTGAAAGCACCGTTCTCCTTGCTTTGCGGTCCGCCAGTCCTCAACTCACCTGTTTTGTAGTCCGACTGGTCTGCTTCTCAGTGGCAACAGAGCAGGGAAAGTCTTGCGTTTTGCAGTGAGACAGGAGTAACCCATTGTGCTTCTGTAATGATGCCTGCTCTCTTAAAGTGGCTGTAAAGGGCCTCCATAAATAAATAAATTACCCAGCTAAAACAAGGGCTCTGTCCTGTCCCCCTCTTTTCAGTCTTTGTGATCTGCAGCCTCAGGGTTGAGATAGACCATCGGGACACAGGGAGGAAGGTTATAATGGGGAGGGGAGTATAAGTGACGAATAACTGGTTTAGGGTCTCTTCCAACCGCTCCGGATCAACGCATCAGCTCGCAGGAAAGGCTGGTTTCGGAGATCTGTGAGTATGCATGGAGAGAGGGGTGAGAGACAGGGAGGGGGGACACACATGTTAGAGGACCCAGAGGTCAATCTGCAAACTTGCTTCTACTTACTTCACTTCTTTTGCAGCACTTTTAAGCCATACATGTAGAGGACATACACTCAGTTGGCAGTTTATTAGGTAAACCTAATAAACAGGCACGTTTCTATTATTTTGTCCACCCCATTTATATTAATGAGGGTAGGCTAAATAACAGAGGCACCTCTCTGTATAATGCAGTACAGTTCAACAGCACCACAAACTGCATCCTCCAAAACGATCAATAAAGTTGAATCAACACCTCTCTAAAACAGTTTCAAGAAACACTGAACATTATAACCTTCATGAATGAATGGATTTGTTGCAGGACTGTTGCATTAGACTGCATTAGTTTTAGCTAGGTGTACCTAATAAACTGGCAACTGAGTGTATATTGTGGTATATCTCAAACAATTCTAAAAAAAAAAAAACTGCAGTAACTTCTGCAGTTAAGCTTTGTTAACTGTGTATTAGAAATGTAAAATTAGCAAATGAGGGCATAAACAATGCAGACTTAACATTGAATGACGTATTCCCATAGCCTTGCATTTTAACTGGTAGTAGTGATACAAAAACAGTGAAATTCAAGGCTTTGGGAATGTATTTATGGCAATTTTGTAACACTAATAATGCAGCGCTTATCATTATTACAGTTACAGTACAATGGTCAACAAGCTCTTCAGTTTGCTGAGCAACAATCAAGCAGTCTATGCCTGAAGTAAAAGAAAACCTTTCAGCTCTGTGAAACAAAATTTGGACACAGACTGTGTTCGTGTATATGTTTCTTCCAGAGCCTGTTGACCAAATAGCTGTTCAGCACACCGCGGATGACAGTTAGCAAAGACAAAACATGGCGGACGTTGTTGACAGGTGAGAGGTGAATGAACACTGGACAACATGCAACACATAATAGGAGGGGGTGAGGATGATGATGATGATCTCAAGGGTACATTGAAATTGAACAATAATGTTCTGAAAATACCACAGAGGCTTCTTCTCTGAGGCAGAGACTTGGAAAATAGATTCATGTTTTTGGGGGCAAGTGATACTGAATTTCTTTAAACTATAAACATACTGTAACTCGCTTCTTAATTAATCTTCAATAATCTTGCTTCCTGACTATTGTGTTGTAAAGCAAATCTCAGTGTTGTGAAGCATCTTTTTTTTTTGCGTCCAAAGCACTAGCTGAAGCAGCTGACATCACTGTAGCAGCACACAGGAGCTGGAGGGCCAAGCGGGCCGGGTTTCAGCCAGGCTACCTTCCTTACCCTCTCTTAGGAGTGGGAAATACTGTCATTAATCTTCTTTTCAGCTGGAGGGGAGGGGGGTAGAATAAACAGTGGTGGTTGAGGAAAGAAGAGTCACATGTTAGCAGGAAACCAACACCAAACAAGTTAGTTTCATGGAACAAGGCATCGTTGATAAAACCAGTAAATTAGCCAAACCTCTTTATGTTATGATTGTTGGATTCAGCTCCATGAAAGGAATGCCTTAAAAGAAATATGCCATAATAATGCACAGCCGTTTACATGTGTCATGCATGATGGTCTCACTTGAGAATTTGATCACAGTCATGGATGATTGTACTGCGAGTGTATCAACATATTTTTTTTTTACACAAAATATGTTGACACGCCGTACAACTTTTTTTTTTTCTCCATGGAGAGTGCCAGGCAAAGAGGTTTGGCTGACTCCTATAACCAGACGCCTGATAGGAGTCTTCTGAAGTAGAACACAAACAACCAATGACGGCCCAAGTTAGTTCACAGTAGTTGTAGTGGTGGGATATGGGTTGCGTGGGTGACAGGGATTCATGCTGCATGCACAGTGGGGTCAGGAGGCGTACGAGAGACACCTGGACAACCTTGGCATTAGGGGGGAAGGGCTAGCAGTTGGCGTCGTCACAGAGGTTGGCTTCACAGAAGAACCGTGAGCCGCGTTTAGCAGTGCGGGCTGTGAAGGGCACGCTCTTCAGTACTGGGGGAGGAGGGGGAGGGAGAGAAAACATGTCACACCCGAGACACTGCCCTTCTGGGGGGGAAAAACACTGGACCACCTTCAAATTTCTTTCAGGAGACTGTAATGAACCTGAGAAAACTTTTTTTGTAGCACAGACCTATGGAAGCTAACCTTGTAAAAACCCTCAGGAGGTTTTTAACAGGATTAAGGGCAACACTTTGCTTTAAGTCCCCCTACATTGCATTTATAAGCAGTATATAAACATTTCATAAATGTTTATAAGACACTATAATGTGGTTGTAAGCAGATATAAGTGTTTGTTAATGTATTGGTCAACAACTATAACTCCTGTTGTGGGCACCCATAAGTGGAAGCTGGTGTATAAACAGATAATGAACAACAAAAACAAAGCTTCATAGGAGAAATTATAATCGCTGACAAATACTGTACATTAAAAAACACTTAAAGTGGCCTTATAGCAACATACAACTACATTATAGTGTCTTATAAACCATCAATTTAATGTATCTGTTTATAGATGCTAAATAGGGGGACTTATAGTAAAGTGTTATCGGATTAGGACGCACTGAGCATGTCTTGCAACGGCATCAGTTGCATAATAAGCTGTTAACAGCTCTGATAGTAGTGGCATAGAAGCATTATTAACATCACTAAAAATGACATTAATGCAACATTTATATTATTTACATTTTAAGCACATTTTGATTAATGATTGTGACAAAAAAAACATCAGTTAGCTTATGTGCTATCCTGAGGCTGTAGATACTGCTTTTTTCTCCCATTAAAGACCCTATATGTAGGATTTTAAAATGTCTGTCTTTGGCGACTACTAGTGGTAGATTCGATAAAGACCCTCGCATAATCCCCAATTCTCACTTCTCACAGGGAATTTTCTTATTTATCTACAAACAAAAACGTCATCAGGATACTTTGAAAAATGCTGTAATCACATAAAAAATCTACACATAGTGCCTTTAAAGAAGGATCCTGTAAATAAAGATCCTATATAATGAATTATATGTACACTTGGAATCAAACTGCCTGTCTGACTATCTACATATTGAGGCTCAACAGCTTTAGTGTTGCACATTTCAGAACTAACTAGACAGCACGTCACGGAATAACTAGCGACTGCTGTGCTGCTATGTGCTGTGCTCCAGATGTGGTGGTGTCTGGACCACGTAGCACAAGGTGCACTTCAAAGGAGCTGAGCAGTGAATGACCACGGTCATCCTCGACCTGGGACGACCGGGGCTTCTGGCACCCACATGGGGTCTTTTAAGGGTGCTGTCTGGCCCACCTGTGATGATGTCCTCAATAGTGCCATCCTTGCCCTCGTACACGGGCCGGTGGTCTTTGGCTTGCCGCTTGCGCAGCTCTGCGATCAGCTCCTGCTGCTGATGCCTCTTCTTTTGGGCCTGGACCTGAACCAGCGGAGAGGATATTTGTACCGTTCATTGTGCTTTTTGGCTCACCGCAAAGCTTTATTTAGCACTGAGTAAACATCTGAATCTGTTTCATTCAGCTCACTTGCATGCACTTTGACTGTACCTTGGGGTCATGCTGTTTAGCCTCCTGAGCCAGTAACTTTTCTCTCATTGCTTCCTCCTGCTTTTTCCTCTGTTCGTTTTCTTCCACTGCATCCTGTTGAGAGGAGAGAAATGTGACCAGTCTGCGACAAGAAACTGAAGCTCAAATAAATCCACGTCAAATACACTTGTGTGGCCCCAAGTGGAACACAAACAGGGAAAACACACACACACACACACACACTTTGATGCACATAACCAATCATTAGAAATGTATTCTTTCTCTTTCTGCTGCCCCCTTTTAACCTTTCAAACACACACACCTGCTTTATACATACACTACATGTGCTTTAAAGCAATAGCTTGACATCTTGATAATTACACTTATTGGCTTTCTTGCTGAAAGTTAGAGAAGATCGATACCACTGTCAGATATACGCTAAAAATGAAACTACAGGCAGCAGCCAATTAGCTTAGCTTAGCTTAGCTTAGCATAAAGACTGGAAACAGGGGGAAACAGCTAGCCTGATTCTGTCCAAAGTTGACAAAATCTGCCTTGCAGGGCCTCCGAAGCTCTTTTTTTTAACCTTTGGACAGAGCCAAGCTAGCTGGTTCCCCCTGTTTCCAGTATTTATGCTAAGCTAAGCTAATCGGCTGCTGGCTGAAGATATCTGACTTAGCAAGAATGCAAATTAGCTCTGTTGTATGTTGTTGCCAGGCTAATGGCAGAAAGGTAGTGATTTCTCTGTTGAATTTCATTTAATCAATTAATTATTTAAGTTACTGTTTCTTTAGTATCTTAACTACAACCTTTAACTCATTACCAGGAAGCATAGGGGAGAGTTGCCATTGTCTGTTTTTTGTGTTGATAGGGAGAATTGTAACCTTTTCTCTTTGAGCATTGTGTGTTCATTTCTACTGAGCTCGTTGGTTTGTTATTTCGGCCAGGGCTCTGACCAAAGTTAAATTTAAGCTTCTATATCTGGCAATAAAAGATTGAAAAACTCCTCATATTCTTCACTAGGTTTTATGTTACCCGCCTCTCCCTTAGACCAACTTGGAGTACTCACAAGCGTATTTTCCAAATGCCAAACTATTCCTTTAAGTCAAACATACACACTCTGACAGAGACACACATATGCAGAAATCCTTGTGTTGCACATTTCCTTAAGCAGATCCCATAAATCCAGACTGAGAACAATCTCAGGAAGTGTGCTGTGTGGTGGGGCAGGGCGAGGCTGTCCGGGGGTAAAGGGGAGGAGGGAAAGAGGGGGAGAGGTGGGGGGAGAACCAGTCTAAACACCACAGCTGCAGCTCCAGAGTCAACCCCAGCTGGCCTTTCCTGTTATTTGGCCTCGGACTCGACGCCACGTCCTGTGGCACAGAGGCAGCCAAAGCTCTGCCCTGCTCTGCTCTGACTGAGACTGACAACATCCACGTCTGAAGCCAGGGAACTTCCCATCTGACTGGGAGAGAAAGCTGCACCCTGTCAGTACAGAAGTGAGGAAAGGTACGCAGATGCTGCGTCTGCTTGGGCGTCCTCACCTTGTAGGCCTTGATGAAGCGCACAAACACGGGGAAGAAAACTGAGGGTGGAGTCGTCTTGGCACTCTCTCCGAAGTAGTTCACCACATTGTTGAAGGCTTCCTAGAATTGGGAAGGAGGACAGTGCCAGAGTGGAAGCAATGTATGTAAACACTGTCGAGTTGGGAGTCGTGATTGGTTGTGTGTTAGAGGTTCATGTCTATTTTCATTTTTTTCCCCCTCTGAGGTTAGAAGGTGAGGACAGTGTTGGATACCTCTGCTGTCTTGGCGTCCTTCTGCAGCTTGTCCAGCTGTGCATCACTGGCCTGGACGAAGCCTTTCAGAACTGAATGGTCGTGGAGACTGCACTCTCTCCGGATCAGGTCCATGCCTTTCCCCAGCTCTCGTACATCCAGCAGCACATTTTCCAGAGATACTTTCGTACATAGACAATAGGGAATATGTTTTATTTACAGATCTGTTTACTATAAGAATATATGAGCATTAACATATCTTCACAATGCTTTGTCTGAACTCACCTGCTGCAGCTTTATCCACAAAGTGCAGTTCATTGTGAAAGTTGACCAGTTCGGGGTACTTCTCTTTCACAATGAGAGCTATGTAGTGGAGCAATGTCATCTTCCTGTCTGTAGACTTAGTGTCCAGCAGCTGTGTAACAATAGGAATGAATGACAATGTCAGCAAAGGCACTGTACAAATGAACTGTGTGGCATATTTTTGTGCTGATTTGTATGGGTGCAAACTGAGCACTTGAAAAATGTCTGCTACGTAGTACTCACCAGATCAAGACTTTGTAATTTGAAGCCATAAACGCAGCCTCGCTTGCTGCTGTTCATGTAGTTTCCCAAAGCTAAGATGATCTACAAGCAAACCACCAGAATATAAATAAATGTGCATAAAGAATATTGATGCTGCTGATATAAAAACAAATAAACACTTCTTACCTCGAGCATCCTTTTCAATTTTGGCGCAGATTTCACCGAGCCAGAAGCAGCAATGATTGCGTTGAGCTGTGGCGTGAGCATGCTGATGTTGTCAGAAAAGTTCCCAACAAAGGTGATGATGTTCATTCTCTGTGTCAGCCTCTCAATCTTGCTGAACAATAACATGAAGCGATCCTCCTCCGCCAGCTGGTCTAGTGGACGCCGCTCGCGCTCGTACTGACGCAGCACCTTCACCTCCGACTCCGTGGGCAGAAAACGCATCAGGCACTCCACAAAGTCAACAGGTAAGGCCTTGAGGTCAAACCTGAGTAAACATAACATGTGTTAGTGATTTGTTTTATCTTGTCTATGAAAAAGTATTTAGAGTCCAGGAAAAAGTGCGTACTTCTCTATTGCTTTGCAGATCTCCTCTGTGGTCTTGTTAGCCTTTCGCAGTGTGATGGCTAAGTTCTTGGAGCGATTGGCATCCAGAAGGGTGACTTTGTTTACTGCCTTCTGGGCTACCTTGCTCTTTGTGCAGGAAAGATCCACAATGGGACCCTGGGCTCTGGTCTTAAACAGCTCCTCAAACCTCTCCAGATCCAGCTCCTGCACACGAGTGACAGTTACTTGTTCTGAACTTATATCAAAGGCCTTGAAAGCACATTTTCTCAATCAGCTTCTCACTATGGCTTCTATATGAACGTTCTGCTTAATTAGAATTAGAACAGTTTTGGTCATTTCACTTGAGAGATATCTGTTTTCTTGTTTTTCTCTGAGCTCTCCTCACTGGTTTGAAGTAGGCGGGGGTCCGTTGGAAAAAGGTGATGTCACGTATTTTTCGTGCACCAATCAGGATTTAACAACATATGAATCAAAATGTGATGACAGTTGGTGGGTTGTCACTCATGTTGCCAGCCCTGTCAATCAAATCTGATCAAACCACATCCGCACAGTCCTGATGAAGCAGTTTACTCGAGCTTTCAAGTGTTCTAAACTAAATAATACATAAGAATGTTTTTTTTTTCAAAAAATTAACTTTGTGGCTTATCTAGTCATGAATATTTAATGATATATAGATTTTTCAAGGACTTTTTAGCAGTTTTATCTCCTTGATTTACCTCTAGCACGCGTTCATCATCAATCTCGTTGAAGACCGTGCCATTGATCTGATTGGGCTTCAAGGCCGTCCAGTTAAACACAGGCAGGCGGAACTTGGTCTTGATGGGCTTCTTGATCCTGATAGCTGCAGTCGAGAATTAAATAAAACATATAAAACTCTTATCTTTTGCTCGACTGCCTGCAGAGGGATGGAAAGCAAAGACGATCAAGTATAAAAGTGCATAACAAAGATATGCTGTTTTGTGTCTGGTCTCACCTGAGAGACCCACGCTCAGGATAACTGAGGGAGAAGCGTCTGGCAGAGGTGGAGCGAGAGGAGGGGGAGGTGGGGGGACTGGTACACTTGAGCCTGTAATTAATGTACAAGAAAATATTAAAACACTTTTTACTGGAACACTAGTAGAAAAGACTATTAGGATTTTATATATCCATTTTAAGTATTTTTGGTGTCATTTTATCAATCCTACTTTATCATTTTGATCTTATGTGTTCTGTGATCCTTTACTATTCTCTTCATATTTGATCTAATTAATTATAAGCCTGTGTTATATGTTTTGTAACCTCTTGTGTTTTGTTGAAAACTGCTCTAACAGTTGGTGCTGTTTCTCCTGTGCTACAGTCTGCTGCACATTCGCACACAAAGGAAACAAGCCTTGTATTTCCCTTTCCTGTCTGTGGTAGAGGAACGCTGCTGTGACCCATCACCTGGCTTGGCACGCATGAACAAAGAAGGGGAACTGAAAATAGACCTCCTCTGAGGGCCTATAGTCAAACAAATTCAACTTTCACATATATGTGTCACCAGACATAATCATGGTGAGTCATGGTCTGTCACCTGGGGCAGAGGGAAGAGGAGGAGGAGGAGGCGGTGGAGGTGGGGGAGGAGGTGGAGCTTCGCTGGCTGGTGGTAAACTGGTGTCTGGTCCTCCTGATTCTGTTAACCCAGCAGTGGAACCCAAAGACAGTCGCCCAATGTCACCCAGTGGGATTCCAAGGCCACTACTCCCAACACCACCCACGCCCCCGGCGGCCAGCGGCTCGATGGCAATGTCTCCGTCAGGCTTCTTGTGCAAACGGATGGTGCCTTGCTGTTCGAGCTCCAGCAGTCGCCTCTCGATGTTGTTGTGCCTCTGGAAGGCGGCATCCTTCTCCTTGATCATCCTCCTCAGGGTGTTGACCTGGGTGTTGGTCGACTCGTACGTCTCCTGAACAGTCACCAGGGGGCGATAAAGAGCGCAACACAATGACTCCACATGCAAAAGAAACATCCTGTTTCCTGCTGACCTAATTTGCTATCACAGCAATTTAGCTTCATGCATCTGAAACTGATCTCTGCTAACACACAGTGAGGCGAAGTGAAGCCTTTCTGATGCGAGGCAGGCAGGCGATATTACATCATTACGGCTGTTGGCTTACCCGTATTACTTGCAGGTCCTTATCTTTCTGAAGGAGCAGCTTCTCCAGATCAGCAACTTTCATCATTGTTTCATTCTCAACCTCCAGCAGCTTCTCCGTCACCTGGGAAAGAAGACGGCGAGAGCAACAGAGATGAGAGGTGGTGAATTCAAGAATTGATCCAAAGCATGGGCATCTTTCCCAGTTCCACTCCCTCCCACTGTCTCTATGCATCATCAATAAGAAATAAGATATACCCAGCAGCATGATGCAGCAAGAGCATGACACAGCTTTTAGTTTTGATTTTGAACAGATTACACATGTTGCTTGGGAATTCACAGGGATTCTTCACCCTCATCCTCCCCCATCATTCCCGACCCCAGAGAGCAGAGTTTATTATGAAATTCCTAGAGTGATGTCAGGGCTGCCTACGACCTTTCCATGTGAAGAAGGTCTTTGCAAAGCAGTGTGGGATGCGAAGGCAACTGCCCAGAAAGAATGAGCCAACGCGAGAACAATATTAAGATTGTTTCGCACACAGTACTTTCCAGCGTTCTCCACCCCGTCATTATTTTGAACCACTTGTGAAATGCAAACACTGAGTAGATTTCTAATCACCACGTAGAAACAGCCGAGTTAAGTACATGGCTGGTGAACCACAACAGTCTCATAAATGGGCTCAGAGAGCAGTGTTGGTGGTCCAGACTGGGTGGTGCACCTACATGGGACAGGTGCTCCTCCAGTTCTTCCACCTTCTCCAGAGCTGCATTCTTCGTCTCTGCATCTTCCAAAAGACCACCCACGTCAAACACGTTATCCAGGTAGGCCTGGATCTGCACTGACAGCTTGTCACTCTCCGTATGTTTACATTTCTAACAGGAGGGAGAATGAATCAGAATTAGCGATATTTCAGCCTCCACGTGAGGATATATATTTTTTGGCTTTCCCATTTTAACCTCAGTATCGTCACGTTACCTCCAGGTAATCATCTAGTCCCAGCTTGGTGAATTCATACTGCAGATGGACTCTGAAGTTCATGTCCTCAACCGAGTGGACCACGATGTTGATGAACTGCATGCAAGCAACCTGGAGCACAGGCACAGACAGATTTAGATCCGAGTATATTTCAGCGGATGGATAGATGGACACACATTCACACAAAACAGAATACATCTATCCATGACACAAAGCTTAATCATACCATGTAGTCGATGTTTCCCTCCTCACAGCGGAAGTAATCCATCAGTCTCTCAAAGCGATGCTTCTCCTTACACACCTAAAATGCAAAAGATGCAGCAATACAGAGGTTGTTCTTCGAATCCATAGTGATGATTTACAGAAGTATTTAAAAAAAACATATATATGATATAATTTCAGATGAAATGTGGGAGGAAACCTTTGAAACCGGACATAGGTATTTTAAAACTCCTCGTCTTATGTCAAAATATGAATAATCTGACTTATGTTGGAGGGGTTGTGACGTGGTAAGGGACTTTACCCTTATATTTTGGGACTGCACAAAACTCCTACTCCTGTGTTTAACTCCTACTCCTACAGTATTGCAAAATGTTACCAAAAAAATGGACAGCAGAGAGAAAGGATTAAGTTGGTTTATGTCATGGAGAAGATCACCACAAAGCTGCAATTGAAAACAGAGGTTTTCATGAAGAAATGGGCTCCACAGACTATGCCAGAACTTTATATTTTAGAGTAAAAGCACCACTGTCTTTTTTCCCTTCAATTTTTCCTACGATTTACTACTTAATCTTTTATTTATTTCTACTTGTCGACAAGATCATATATCCTGATGTTTGTGAGTTGTGTCTTGAGTTGGTGGAATAAAAATAAGTTAATATACTGTATATATATATATATATATATATATATATATATATATATATATATATATGTATATATCAAAACAACCATCAGAGGTTCTCTGAAGTCCTCTGTGTATCTACTGTATTATATTAATTCATGTGGCAAATCATAGCATAATATAGTATTTTGTTATGATTAAACACATTCCAGGATCAAACATAATCCAACCCAAGAGTTTTGCTGTATGTAAACAGAGGATAGCTTCCTCCATTTGCAACAGCCTCTGCTTATTATCATAATTCATGGGAAGGAAAGCCAGCAAAAGATAAAGACACGGGACAGATTTTTTTTAGCCAGTTTCCTACACGAAAATACACTGGGAGGGGAAAGGGAAAAATAGTTTTCAAAGTCCTAAAAAATTTTTTTCAGTCCTGTAAAAATAAAAAAATCCATGCCCTTTTCTGGCAATCCTAACTACAAATAGTAGTAGTTATGGACCTAATACGTGATTACTGGCACAGCTGTGGTTGAGTACCATAGGTGGCCTTTCTTGCGAGATTTCAGACATGTCACGTTGCATCAATGTATCATTTACAAAAATACTACCACAGAAATACCATCTTGTTTTGACTAGTGGGTTGATTAGCTCTTGCGTCTCTCTGGGGCTTTTGACTGCGAGGTAATTGTCTTATTCCGGTGTTTAGATGAGAAACAGAGAGGCTATGCAAACCTTTGTGGTCTGCTGGCTCCCATCAGGGAGTTGATCCTTATCATTGTTCAAGGTTGGCTCACATCTGGTGTCTTAATGAGACTAATAGTCTCAGACAGGCCACCTTTGCTTACACCCTCAGTAGACATGAAAACTCCTCAACTTTCACCCCTCTACCCTGGCGCTTGATGCCCTCATGCACACCAGTAATGTGGGAAATTTATGTCAGTTATAAACAGTGCAACTTTAAGTAGTAATGGTTCAAATGTCATTAAAGCGTCGCTTTGGGTACCTCTTTGAAGTTGTCAAATGCTGAGAGGATGATCTCGTGACCTCCTCGGACTAGACAGACGGCAGCCAGCAGCTCAAGGACCAAGGCTTTCGTTCTGGAAGTACAGGAGACACTCATTAAGACAACATACCTGGATTAAGTTCAACTGCAAACACATACTCTCTCTCAAATTAAAGGTGGAAAAGCACAATAGTTATACTATCTGTGCTACTACAATTTATGTCATCAAAACGAATGCAAATACATCAACATAAAGAAGTTGAAATCTATAATCCATACTGAAGTCTGAAACAAGGGCAGGTCTTTATAGCTTCTTAAGTGTTTACCCTCCAAGCCTTCATTATGAAGTGATCAGCCCTAGCGGTTTACCACTAATCTTCCTTTAGTAAACATTCCTTTAACAGCCTGTATGTACGCCTCTGATCCCCGACTTCAGAGAGAAGCTCAGCCCCATGGAGAATGAGAGGCGTATCATATGAACTGGCTGCAGGGTTTCCCCTATTGTTTGACCCGGCCCTGCGTCTATGGAGACGGGGGCCCTCGGTTCTTACCGTGAGTTCTTATTGTTCAAGCTGAGAGCAATTTCATTGACTGCGTGTGCGTGAGACATGACCATATTGAAGCCATACTGCATGAAGAAGAGAGAGAGAGAGAGAACAGGATGTGGTCAGAAAAAAACCTGGGTATATAATGAGCATTTGACTGTACAGGAAACACATAATCCTCAAGTTTATGACACATATCTATGTCGGATTGTGTGTTAGCCTCAACTATACTGTTCTCTTCAAAGTGGTGTGCTGTGGTGTCACTGTTTGGTACCTGATAGTTCATGATTGCTCTCAAGCACATGATGCACACATGCACATCGTCTTTTTGGCTCACGAGGCGGGAGTTCTTGATGGTTTTGCTGTTTGAAACCGTGCCATAGCTGCAACAGATGGCACAAGTTAATATCTGGTAGAGATTCAGTAACCAAACTCAGCGTTTTACTTTAAATCAACCAAAGCTTGTTTCATTTATTTCTGAAGTGTATCTGGTATTCATGTGACTCTTGTTTTAAGTGTGTCACATAGAGAGAGGCAGAGAGAGAAAATTACAGAGACCGAGGTCTGACAGAAAAAACTTAGATGGCTTTTGAGGTTACAGATGCATTATGGGAGATGCCTGGTTTCCTTGCTGCTGTCAACAGACCGAGGTCTATGCACACAGACTGCTATTATGTAACTGTATTGCACAGTCATCATGTGCAAATAATATTACTTCTCTTGTGCAGTTTTTAGAAATGGCTTTTATTGTCTCATGATCCAGCATTTCTGAATCACAGACAACATTTTCTATGGTAATACTACATGATACATAATGTTATACTAACACAGATTCAGCAGTAATCTTAATCTAAATGCTATAAAGCCTGAAAGTTATTCTTGTGGACTATTTGTCCACTCACTCTAATAATGTTTATTTACTCCTGTCAGACTTTATGTCTTGTGTCTCTTCATCTCCTGTCTGTGTGTGGCTCAGTGACGAAGGAGAAAATCACAACTGTCCAACATATGCTGCAGCTCACAGCTGGCTCTCATCTGGAGACAGTGCAGACGCACATCTGCACAGATGAGGGAGGACCATTAACAAAGAGAGACGCATGGCGCAAAAGGTCAAAGACTTTAGTTTCTGATACAGCTCATCCTCTGCAAAGTCTTGAGGTCAAGAGAAAGGTCAAGAGACCCACAACACATCAGACAGACCTGTCCTGAAACAAAACAGCACTAAGACAACCGGCTTGCATGCTAATACAAGTTTATAGCATTCAAGGTTAGCAGAGCGAGGCAATAACAGGGATAGGTAATAGCGGGGAGGCTAGCTTAGCAATACGTACCGGAGGACAGACTGGCGGGCAGAGCGCACCAGCGTGTTGCAGAAGGGTTGAGTGCTCGTATGGTGCAGATCCTCTATGGACCTGCTCCAAGATTTTGCCTTGTCCAAGAAGCCATCCTCCCCATTCTCCAGCCCCTCAAAATCCAACCTGGGCCACATACAGACAGACAGACAGACAAGCCAACACAGAGGCACAGGGGTGTAGATGAGAGGCACGGGGGAGGTTAGGTCAGCGAGGCAGCTTGGTAGAGAGCCAGGGGTTATCACAAGAACTGTCATCAAGCTGCATGATAAAGCTCAGCACAGAGATTCTGTCCCATTCAGGCAAGGTATGGCTCAGCACTACACCACATAGCATCTGTCCAGAAACACATTCACTTTGCCAAGTATGCAACGGGTCATACAAACACATTCAAAGAATGCAATTTTTAGATGCACAAGCATTCTATTACAGGCTCTACAGGACACAACACGTTAACTCAGCAGCTGGATCCACTGCCCAACCCAGTTCCTTAGGAAAGGTTTTGGCTACAGTCATGAGAGATGTGTGTGTGTGTGTGGGTGTGTGTGTGTGTAAAGTGTGCGTGTGCAAAAGTACTCACATGACAGCACACTGGGCAAAGGAGAGGTACTCCACCAGGACGTCAAGACCTCTGTTCTCATCATTGAGGAACTCCCTGACCCACCTGTGACGCATGGGAACATAGAGGGGTTAGCAGGGCACCAAATCAAGAACACGCCCTTATCCTTTAGTACTTTTACCCGTTAAAGGAGAAAAAGAGAGAGAAAAAGAGAGAGGCAGAGAGAAAATGGAGATTGGTGTAATTTCTAAGCTCCATAGCAGCCTTATTATAGGACTTAATCTAGTTTATAACAACTCGGGTCTTGTTTTGACCATCCTAGCCATCAGTAATAATAAATAATAACATTTATTTGTCTTGCACAATGGAAGCCCAAGTATAGACAAATGGAAAGAACTAGAGAAGCAAATTAAAAGCATGAAGAAAATCACTTTTAAAATCAGAGGCAACGCTGACTGTTTAGAAACGAGATGGGCTAAATGCCACGTGAAGTAAAATCATGGAGGTATATGTAGACAAGTGGAAGTGTATTTATATTGCTGTATGTTTAGATATGCATGTGCATCCGTGTATTTCGGGCCTGCGTGTGTGTAAAATAACAACAGAGTGAAAAAATTTAATTTTCCCTGGAGGGATTAATAAAGCATGCCTTCTTCTTCTAACCAACCTTATTTGGAAAAGAAAATAAAGGCAAAATATTACCAAAACTGTCCATTCATCTATCAACTGCTTCAACTTTGGCCTATGGAACTTGCCATAGTTGTGCGTGCACACAATATTCCTGTGCAATGGGGGATTATTACAGACATTTGGGTTGCACTCATTTTCGGTTTTACCTAATCTGGCAAAACTTTCAGCTTGTTTACGACCTGTCTGATCGCATGACAGCTTGTGTTTTTTCCCTGTCTGACTTATCGTTGTAGCAATGTCAACATGTTCCAACATTTCAACAATGACTTTGTGAGTATAATGTTATCACAACTGATAAAAAATTACAAATATAAGACCCAAGTTGTAGTAAACCGGAATTATGCTTTAAGGCAGCTCTGAAGGGGGTCTCCGCTCCCCTGACTGAAAGAACTTGGCAGGAATGCCATGGAAAGTAAACTAGAGCAAAGCTTCAGATTTCATCCCCGTTTAATTCCAGTTTTGTGGAGAGAGAAACAACTCCAACAAAGGAATTCCCATTGCGATGAGAGAAAGAATGTGGAGGGCATATGGCTGAAGGAGCTGGGCTCAAGTCGAACCACTGACAGTCAACACTATTTAGTCTGCCTCCCCCACAGAACCCCTTCACCTCCTTCCCACTTCTTCAGGGAACTCCAGGGGGGGACAGGATTGGGGTAAAAGGTTCTTAAAATAGTCTTGAAGTGCTGGTTATGATGACAGACTGCTAGTCAGCCAATGGCGAGCCAGGCAGGAAAGCAATCAAGAGCCTCAAAGTAGAGGAGGAGGGGGGGGGGG
>NTHP01000024.1:2445856-2486721 GCA_003416845.1 Oplegnathus fasciatus
GACAAAAAGTTGCTCCTGCAACAAGGGAAAAAGCAGAGGGGATGTTTCCTTTCTGACTAGATTTGGGTAATTTGAGCCAAGTAACCCAATTTAGCTAATTTCATTTCACTTTCTCCCACAGCGATCTCGCACTTCCTGTGTTTATAAGAAGCTGAAAAGAAGTAGTTTTATGGGAGAGAGAGAGTGGGAGCAGTGGCACTTTATAGTTTTTATTCGCCGGCCCATTTCAGGGGTAAAATACTACAGAAATGCCAAAAATGTTTGTCGCTTGTTATGTTGCCATGTTGCCCACATACTCTCTCCTCCAGCAAGGCCTTTCGTGTTTGACCTGAGACTGGCTCGACAAAGGATTCAATGTGGAGCTTTGTTTTGATTTGGTGCTGTGCCATTCCCATCCTTTGACATTTGAGCTATTTTTTTTCCTCATAGAAAATCGCTAACAATGGCTGGTGGGCAGGGTCAGTGCATGCCCCCTGGTGCTGTGTGCAGCAAAATCCGGCTAAAACACAACACCAGTACACTGCACAACCAGATGAACTGGTTCTATTATCACCACTATCTCTCCAATCATTAGGCCCCCTTTGTTAGCCAGAGCAGGAGACAGAGTTTCCAAACAGAGCCGCTGAGGAGACAGAATGAAAAACTCCCCTGTATCAAACTCTAATATAGTTAAACTTGTTAAAAGTAAAAAATATTGTTAATCTTTTAATATCATAGTAAACTGAATACATTTCAATCTGAAGATTGATACCGTGGGCTCTGAGAAACTATGATGGGCACTTAAACCGTTTAATTGATAGTGAAAACAGAGTTTGATTGCAGCCCTATGATAAGTAATAATTAAATAACCTAAAAAACAGACAGTATTATGCACAAACAAAGAAAAAACAAACAGTGGGACAAGTGGTTAGAAGTAAAGGATGTTGTGGAGGAGAATCAACCACAGGAATAACACCGGCCAACAGAGAGGGCATAAACTCTAAAACAGAGAGACATTTGAGCCGTTGACGAAGGAAGACGGGGGTTTTAAAGACTCAACAGTTAAAGTAGTTGAGGGGGTCAGGTTGCAGGTTAAGGAGGCATGCAGAGTCCAGGAGAGCCATCAGGGACTCAGCAGAGCGCTCAAGTAGTCACGCATAGACCCCCACAACCGATGCTGCAGAGCCCACGGTCACTTCAGACATCAGAGTCAACAGGGCAACTCCATCTGCTCTAAACTGGACAGCTTCCTAATCCTGATCCTGATTTACAATTAGCCTTGAGGTGAGCTTATGACTTGCAACTCCAGCCAGAGGCTTCCCGAGGAGACAAATGGGAAAAAGTGACGGGATGTTTCCCTGCCCCCCAATCTTTCTCACAGCTTCACACTTTCAGTCAGGATAAGATATAACACCGCCATACACCAAACTAAAATACTCTTAATGTTAGAGCTCTCAGCCTGTTTGTTTTTAGAGAGGACACTGTATTGCCAAAGTTGTTCCCTAGGTTGCTGCCAGGCATTCAACAGAAGTTTATTCTGCAAGATCTCTTTGGTTAAGAGGTTGCTGTGTTTTCTTTTGTGCTGTACATACTGTGATAAATAAAGAATGTGAATTTTCCATGAAAAACCCTGAAATATTCTGGTGTAGATGATCAAAAACTGAAATGGTTGTTTCATTTTCACGTGTTTAAGTTTGCTAACTTTGTCTCAAACGCTTGGAAGAGAAGGCAAGATGGACTATTTGACCTGTATTTTATTTTTGTCATATAGTAAATGTTTTTATAACACATCTATGGAATTTGTTTTGGCAGTGAAGGTCTGAAAATCTGATTGTGATTGACTTTTTTTGTATTATTGTTTGAACATGTATGTGCAGCATTCTGGATCTGGCTTATGTGAATTTGTGGTGGCTTGTAAGCACATGGAAGCTGGGCATAGTTGTATGCATGACACAATAATAAAAAAGGTTTGCTTTGCTTTATACCATGTAAATCTAATTTTCAGACCAAAACACCCTCTAAGTGGCCTACTAAGCAAATGCATTCAATGTGATTCTCTCTTTTGTGCTCTATCAGTGGGTTGGAAATGCAGAGTCTGTGTTTTTTATCTACTTTGATAGGTTTACACAGGCCAGACTTAGTTGTCATCAGCTCAGAGGGAAATGAGTGGGTGGCTAAAGAGATCGCTATGCTGGACAGAGCCCGTGGCAGCTCAGACATTGAGGCCCAGACAGACCTCTCTACCCCCAACAAGTCTCAGTGTCTGCTCATCAGGGTGGGGTCCAGGAGGGACCTGTGGCACGACTAAACTTTAAGCTTTCCCGCACAACAATGCACTGAGCTTAAAACACACATTCATGACAGGGCATTTATTCATGTATAGCATATTTCTTACACCACGGTAATTCAAGGTGCTTCACAGATTGTGTATTAGACAAACCAGTACAAGATAAACAGACAAACAAAGAGCAATACCAATATGTAGCTTCATATTTAACAGACAGATATGAAAGTGGTATCGATCTTCTCGTCTACCTCTCAGCAAGAAAGTGAATAAGCATACTCCCCAAAATGTGGAACTATACCTTTAAAGCTATAAATAATAAAACCAGTGTCAACAAAAACTTTAATTATGGTGGTCCTAACCCATCAATTTATTGGTAGACAAGTAACATCATTTTAAAACAATACTCTGACCTTTTAGTTACCAGTTTAGAGAGTTGAGAATTGATGGAACCTTTTTTGTTTTTGTTACAACTTAGTGGCTGAAGCCTGAAAAGAAACTAACCTACTGGAAATAAAAGCATGGATCAGCTTTTTCAGATCCTGTTTAGTCATTAATCCTGTGACTCTTACTCTTCTTTTCAGAGTAAAAGGTTGACATTGTGGGCGATTTCATTTGGCTGTCCTGCATAACACAATAACATCTGGCCTGAATTTCTACTTTTCAAGAACAACAAAGTGGCAAACAGGAATGTGCGGCATGTTAATGTTATCATTAATAATATCAGAGAAAAAATCTTGTCTGGCTGTTTTCTTATTGTTCCAAAGCACCTCAGCTACATATGAAAAAGCAACACATTTGTGAACGTACTTCACCGATCCGGTAACAAAGGAAAATACTGGACCAGCCAATGAGGGGGAAGATAAGACCAGAAGCTCTTTAATGAAGGGTACTGTCTTAAGAGGGTGGAAAAAGCCAGGCCACTGATCCCTATCAGGAAGCAGAGCTAGCAAGGAGGCAAAGAAAACACAACGAATATGGGACCTGGCGTAACTGTGTTTTCTTTAAGCATATTAACTGAGCATATTTTAGGCGCTCACAAAGAGAAAAAGAAAGTGATGCACCAGTTCCTATGCCAGAGGTGGCTGGATATAGTTCAAGACAAATGTGTCCCTCAGAAGCAAAAAAAAGAAAAGAAGACACATAAATAACCGTCTACACCCTCACAGGAGCTAACAAGGACAGGCGGGGTAAATACAGAACCAACTGGGCGTCCGTGTCATACTGTACATGCCACGTATAGTAGATTATGACTGCATGAGGTGGGGCTCATCAAGCCAGGTGACCTGATGAAATGACATCATTCATGGTAAATGCAAGTGTGAATCAGACTCTGTCTATGACAGCATCTAAACATATCACACTAGCTTTTCATTAATGACTGTTGCTGTCAGTGCCATTGTTTGGATCCCTCCTTTTCCTTGGTACTGAAACACAATGAGAGGAGACAGGATGAGAGGCTCAGCAGTTGTCGTCACAGGGCTGCAGGGACTTCCTCGACTCTTCAGGAAATCAAAAACTGCCCTGAGTAATGTCAGGTTTGCGCCATAGCTGTTAAGTGTAATACGAGCGCCTGTGTGTGTTTTTGCACAGCCACTCCAACAATGTGTTTATGTGTTGTATGAATGAAATGTAGGTGCTTTTCCAGCTCCCAGGTAAGCCTCGCTGAATTGAAAGCGACAGAGCAGAGTGTGAGAAAACGCTGCCCCTCTTTCTCCGAGCAGACACCCGATCGCCCTCTCGCTCTTTTGCGAGGTAACCCAAACCAGGCAATCACAACAAAGCATGAGTCCCGCACAAAGATGCTGGAGGACCAGGAGGCCAAACAAAGCAGACGCTACCAGCTCTCCCAAAGACAGAGACTGGAGGTGGGAAGGACAGACAGCAGAGAGGAGAAGATGTTTTTCTAACAGGCGGAGAGGTAAAGTTTTCACCCCTCCCTGTCCACTCCTTCTGACGCTGGTCCTTGTTTACAAAGCAAATATAAACAGGCTCAGTTAAGAGTTTGTTTATTGAGATATTAACATAACAGGTAAAGACACGCACCTCATTTACATGCAAACGTAGAGTCAGTGGCCAAGCTACATTCTTCACATGTGAAACTTAAAGCATGTAGTAAGTAAAAACAATGTAGCACAACTGATCCAAACATAATTAACATAAACTACTTTCCATTTTCCAACACTCAAACAATAAAAATGGAAACTTCTGTATAATCTACCCCCTTTAAACTCTTCTTAAACTGATATTAATTGATGCAGTTTTATAGTAAAATATAGATTATGGCTAAAAATAGAGTAAAATTTTCATTATTGATAAATCTGTCTATAATTGTCAATTAAACGATAAAATCTTTAGTCTATAAAATGTCAGAAAATAGTGAAAGGTGTCCAAGATGACATCTTCAAATGGCTAGTTTTGTCAGCCCAGGAGTCTGAAAGTAAAAGATATTAAATTTACAATGATATAAAACAGACAAAATCAGCTAATCCTCACATTTCAGAGGCTGAAACCAGATAATTTTTGGCATCTTTGCCTGATAAATCAGAATTGTTGTTCATTTTATGTCAATAGCATATCTGATTACTTGACTGTACACAAATGGTCAAAACTCGAAGCCGTTCTAGTGGCTGAAACTTTCCCTAAGTAGCGTTTCAACTCAAATTATGGGGTGTTAAATCCCCATTAAATCAGGAGTTTAAAGGCAACAGAGTTTACAGCTGTGGTGTGAGGTTTTCAGACTCCTTCAGCCTTCTCTGCCCTCCTGCTAGTCCACAACCTTCCCTTCTCCAGCCTGAGTGCACCCTGAAGCCTCCTCTCTTCTCCCATGAACTCACGTCTTCTAGTCTGTGACCTCTGAGTCACTCTGTTGAGAGAAATAACTTTCCCTCCATTCCCTTCTTTTACAACACTCGACCAAATGGACATTCCACAGCCAGTCACAGCAACAGGAAGTTGGTGAAATGCCATTTTCGGTTGATATATCAAGATCCACCTCCCAGAACCCATTTGCTAATCCGTTTATTTACCCGGTGACATAGCAGTGATCAACAGCGGTGATAGCCGGGTTCAAGCCAGAGACCGTTATCATCACAGGGTTCTTTAAGCAGAGCTGACGGCCACAGCCTGAGATAAAGATGGAAATGTCCTGAGCTCAAGGTCCTGCTGAAGCCAGATGTTCCTCAAGCTTCAAACGTGTGCGAACTTGAAATGAACACTTGTTTACGTGAGCTTATCAAGGAAGTTTTTGTGTTCCAAAACAACAGTGACATAAATCTATTCCAGCAATCCCACCTGACAACTATATTGTCCAATTTATTTGTTTTTTTTAAAAACATACTGTATCTAGGAAGTGTGAACATAAACAAAGATGTAAGTGAGGATAGGACTGAGTTATAAATAAATACTACAATTGGTCATGAATCTGAGGCATTCGGTCATTCCTGTGTGGTGAACATCCTGTTTGTTCTCCTCTGTGCGTCCGTGCAGGGCCCAGGGAAGCCCCAGCCAACAGATGATATACACAGGGAATGTCAGGAATGCAGGTACATGAATGCCTCAATAACTCATGCCGGCCAGGCCTTTTGACACACTGCCCAGTTAAAAAGATGAAGGTCGGTCAAAGAGAAAGGGCAACAAATTTGAGCCTCAGCTGCGTAGAAATAAAACTTTTGAATCAACTGAACTTTCTAAGGACTTATCTTCTCCGTGGAAGGGAGGGAGGGATAAGCAATGTTAATAAAATAAAGAGGAACGAAAACCAAAACCAAAAGACAGTCAAGACAAGTAGAATTTACATGAGAACCACTGAATTAGTCATACGTTTTAAAAAGTTCTCCTTTGTTTCTCAATATGATGCCATTCACTTGAAGCATCACTGTAAAAAGGCAGAAGCAGAAGTCTTGACAAATGGGAAGATAAAGAAAGACTACTATATGTCGTTAAAGGAAGGCCTGGGAAATAATTACATCATGTCACAAGCGTACAGGAGAAGTAGCATCGAGCCATAATCCGCTGGCTCTAAATGGGCTTACAGCAGTTCTTCTGCGCGTCCACGTAAAAAGAGTGTAGAGGCACAAAAGGCACCAGGGGATGAGGCCCCCTTTCTAAAACAACACTGACTGACAGAGTCCCCATTGTATTGAGGAGGAAACCACTTCTCCAACCTACAGCCTTGGTGCAGCTGCATTAGAGCAGCATGCAAACCCCCACTGACACTCACACATGCAAAAAACACTTACATATGCATATAAATAGCAAACACATGCAGTTTGGTTTTTTTTTGCTTTTCTGAATAAATCCAGATCCACACACATTTCAGTGATGTCAACAAGCAACTTATGTCTTACTAGTTGCCGTTTCTGAGGCTGGAGAGTCGAAAAAGAACAAATCTGTCCCTAAAAAAGTAAACAACAAATAACACTACTGCTTTATCTCTGTTGGTCTGTCTGGCTTTAAATGCCGTAGTTTGGCATTTTGGGAAATATACTTGCTTGCTGCTGAGAGTTAGATTAATAGATCAATACCACTCTCATGTCTGCATGCTAAACATGAAGCAACAGCCAGCAGCCGGTTAGCTTAGCTTAGCACGAAGACTGGAAACAGGGGGAAATAGCTAGCCTGGTTCTTGTCATTTTTAGACTTTGTTTTTTTATTTAAACAAATGAAATATAGCTTGTTAATTAGTGAGCTTTAGATGTGCTGGTGGGATCTTTTTTTTACTTTGTACAAACCCAGGCTAGCCCTGTTTCCAGTATTTAATCTAAACTAAGCTAATTGGCTGGCTGTAGCTCCATATTTACCATAAAGAAATGAGAGTGGCATCGATCTTCTCATCTAACTCTTGGCAAGAAATCAAATATACGGATTTTCCAAAATGATGATTATTCCCATAATAAAATCTATGTGGGCATGTTACATCTGCTCAGTCATGGTCTTCAACTTGACCTCTGCTTTCCAAAATAACCGCAAGGAGAGAAATGTAGAAGCACTAAAACTCCCCATAAAGCCTGGCCCAGATTGGGGAATTGTAGCCCGAGGGTAGAGGGAGCCAGGTGGACAGCCTCGTGCTGAACCCCCCCTGCCTGCTCTGCTGCTCTAAAACCAAGTTAACTGTGTGTACTCAACTCCCATAATCCCCCTCTTCCTGGGACACAGCGGTGGGTGGCTGAGCCAGATGCACACACACTCTTCCAACCGAAGTGACGTAACAAACACATTTCCTCTTTTTTAGAAAAGAGTAATGGTGGTGATGATGTGTGTGAGAAAGGGAGTGGTAGACATTCTAGACACATAAATAATCTGCAGCCGCCATCAAACAAATAAAAAAGATTTAGGCTTTATGTCCAATAAACACATCGCACAGCTTGACTCCATTAGTTCCACTTGAGTGGCATCTATCAGACACTGCAGCTTTCTTTAGACTTCAGCCATCAAGAGACAGTGATGTCAGACAGGGCGCTGGAGTCACATTGTCAGCATGTCTGAATTCACTACCACCGACTTCATCTTCATCTGTAGTTTTCCCAACATTTGCTGCGACTTAATGGTGAGACGTCCCTCTTGAACAATCAAACCTCAAAAGAAAAGCTGCGACAACACGTCCACGCATGATGCAACTCCATGTCAGAGCATAAAGGATGCGGGGAGTTGAGCAGAGTCAGACAAATCGCTTAGGATGGTTTCCAGCGCAATCAAGTGGTGAAAATAATCCCATGCTGCTCCCGTAACAGCTCTTAAATATGTGTGTGCTGTTTAAAAATGTTGGTAAAGTCATTACAACCAAGAACAGTGGCAGACCGCCAGTTCAAAGGGAATTTTCCCTCTCTGAGTTCTCCTGTGGCCGCAGCCTAGACTAGACCACAGGAATCCAGTGGTGGAATCGGCGCTCGGGCACTTTGAAAGAGGACCCCAGGCCAGACGTGCACCTTTGAAAATGCCACTCACTCATCTCACATCGTTTTCATAAGGACAGAGTCGTATGGAGAAGGTTATTTTGTAGGACAGACACACAGTGAGAGTGAATTCAGGGAATGGGAAGGTAGGAGTGAGTGGGTGAGTGAATGAGAGGTTCCACTTCCATTTGGAATCGCACAAAGCCAAGGATAAGTAAGAGTTACCAAGGACGAAGAGAGGGGAGAAAGAGCCAAAACTATCAAGAGAATGACCAAGTGACCAAGATATAATTTTATAGATATGACTTCTATGTTGTGCATCTACATGTGTCTATCTGTGAGGTCTAGGTAGATCTGTATCACTAGCTGAACTAATGGCATGTTACGCAGCCGTAGCAGCCTGCAGGAACACAGTTCATATTGTAAAGCAAACCAACCACAACGAGCATTGGCTACAATGCAATTTCCCCTGTAAAACGAAGAAAGGAAAATGCCAGGCAGCTGTTTCCAGCCACAAAAGACAGAGCTGAGGCTGTTTCTGAGGATGCTGGACAAAAGAGACGAGAAGGAGACGATGCCTTTAGCACATGCTGCCGGTTAGAACTGACCCAGGCATTTTATTAGCAGACCGCATGAAGTAGTCGAAGCAAGCCCTGGAGTCTCACCCCTCCTCCACTCCTCCCTCGACCATCTACAGTAGAGCGGCCCTGTTAAAGTCATTAGCCCAGGGATATTACTACGCTGGCGAAGGCTCCAGCACCCATGACATCATTATGGGCTGCTGTCAGTCCAGAGGGACGTCTGCGAGCTGTGTCTGAGAGAAGAGGGCAGTACCGCCACGCAGATGCAGACACATCCGTTTACACCAGCATACCATCATGCAAGAGGAAACAGTGGTCCAGAGGAGGGGAAATTACGCATTTCAAATTTAATTTATGGAAAGTGTGTTATTTTTGAGGCTGCGATGAAGCCAGCTATGTCTCTGCTAACAGAAAGAATGTTGCTCAATTTAGAAAAAAAAAAAAAAGAAGTCTCTCAGACTATTTTTAGCATATATGATACTCAGATCTATAGCCACGGCCAGAGAGCAGGTCCATGGCCTTGTCTTCCTGAGGAGCTCCAACCATGAAGACAGAAGCTTTTGATGTTCCTTTATCTCGCAACACGGGGCATGCAGGGCAGAGAGAGGACCATTGTCTGATAAGAGCACTAAAATATACAAGCATGTTGTTCTTTCCCACAAAAGTAAAGGAAATCTGGAGCTACTATGGGGTAGGGTGGGGTGGGGTTGGAGAGCTTGAAAACTTTTCCCAGTCAAAAACACAACTGAAATGTTGAGTCTACCGCCTCTTGCATAGAAATCATCTGCTCTGCACGGCTGAACATAATAACAGGGATCGACTTTGTGTTGCAGTCAAACAACTGCAGACTGTTCCACACGCTAGGCAGGATGTATGTCGAGATTTTTTCTTTATGGGAAATGTTGCAGCTACAAATCATTACCCATCAGTCACATGGAAAAAAACCTTAC
This sequence comes from Oplegnathus fasciatus, assembly GCA_003416845.1. Taxonomy (NCBI): domain Eukaryota; kingdom Metazoa; phylum Chordata; class Actinopteri; order Centrarchiformes; family Oplegnathidae; genus Oplegnathus; species Oplegnathus fasciatus. The sequence continues at coordinate 2,455,545 of NTHP01000024.1, forward strand.
ATTCACCTAAAATGTTCCAAGCAATGAGTCAATGAGAAAGATACACAACTCGAGTTGTTACAATAGCGCTTGCAGTAGTACAGTGTATTATTACAATAATCATAATAGCTGAAAGCTTAGCACAGCAGTCAACAAGGAGGCCTTGAATGGCTTCTTGTTGTGCTAGTCTCTTCATATGAGGACTTTACTCAGTAGCTGCTGATAGCTCTGGTAAGCAAATGATGGCTTTATTCCAGAAACATGAAGGGTCCACAAAGTATTCAAGAATGAGACCATTTGAGTAATGCTGCGAAGATACCAGCTCTTTGCTGCTTGATGCTGTAATTAAGGTCTTAAACAGCTGAAAATCAAGGCCGGGTGTGGTTTTGTTGAAATGTGGAGTGGGGAGCACAAAATAAGCACCTGTGAGAAACCTGCATGCCACTGTTTAGCAAAAAAATAAACAGGTAGTATATTCTCTACATTAGAAACCCTTTCTAATTGTGGCTTTATGTATTTATGTTCCTCCGACTCTTTCTGTTTTCTGTTTGGATACGCGTGGAGCATAGCAGGGGTGGAAAGAGTAATCCAATATCCAACCACCCACCCATCCATTCATAATGGGTAAAATGTTACTCAACTAAATGTAAAAAAAAAGTAGCTCTTTTGAGGAATATTCTACCGGTCACGGTGAAAAGGCCAATGTGGCATCCTGATGTAACTATTTCAGTAAGTACACCCTATCAACCTGTAGTCCAGCCCAGTTCTCTTCAGTGATGCTCTTTTCTCAATTATTGCCCCAAACTGAAAATGTATTTCCATATTTGTGCCATTATTGCTTTACTATAAGCCAGTGGTTCCCAGTCTTTTTGGCTTGTGACCTCTTAATATGAAGCAGTGTTCACTTCACATCACAGGTCTTTGTACGGATTAAACCAAAGAGAGTTGTTAACGTGTTAATTAGTGAGCAGATTAGTGGGCAGATTTTGTTACCTTTGGACAGAGCCATGCTAGCTTTTTCCACCTGTTTCCAGTCGTTATGCTAAGCTAAGCTAACCAGCTGCCGGCCCTAGCCTCACCGGACAGATATGAGAGTGCGGTCTTCTCGTCTAAAAATGTTGAACTATTCCTTTAAAGGATTTTTAGAGGCCCAAAAGTGGTGAAAAGAAAAGGGCCACTGTTCATTACTTGTATCAATCATTTCTCAGACCTTCATCAGGTAAAATTCATATCAATTGATATCAATTGATATGAATTTTACCTGATGAGCTGTGATCGACATTGAGCAGGATTCAGACAGAGAAGAGGCTGGAACCAGAGAATGTTTGGTATTTTTGCTTTAAATGTGACTTAAATGATAAATTGATTATCAAAATAGTTGCTTTTATTATTAATTTTGCGTCGACTGACTAATCGACTAATCGTTTCAGCACCAGTAGAGCTGTAGATCGGATATTTTCCACCCTTCTTTACTTTGTCACGAATGATTACAGCCTGACACAGAAGTTATTATAAGCTCAACTCCGCATGATTGCTCCTGAAAAACGAGCAAATGTGTGAAGTCCCCTTCTTGCAAGAAATGTCCCCTTGATGAAGTCACTTGACTGTGTTGATAGTCAGTAAAAGTGGGTGTTGACGGTGTGCTCATTATTACAAAGCGCTCAGACAGCTCAGCTCCAGCCTGATGTGGAGTGTGGAGGGGAGGGGAGAGACTCTTCGGGTGTGGGAGTTTTGGGGGAATTCAGAAAATGCTGCTTTCAGACGATCAGCCCGCAGCGAGAAAACTTTAGATAAACCCAGACGCAGAATGCAATGATGGGCTCTGTCAAGGATATACAGTGTAATGTCCCCCCTCCCTGGAGAAAAGGAGCCCCCCCCACCCCTCCTCTCTCACCATGCTGTGCTCAGTGTTTGCCACTTCAGCCCAAACGCTGACTTGTCTGACTTTAAGGGGAGACAAAAGAACCGCAGGAGAGGCTCGGCTCATTTTAAAATATCAGCAGCTCATAATGGTCGATTAAGACAAGAGAGAAATGCAAATAGTTATAAAAAACAAAAGAAAAACGACATCATTGGGAGTGTTTATATTGGCACTGTTTTGAATTTGAAACAAAACAAAACAGCTGAAGTTAACAATTAAAAATGGAGCAAATTTGAAAGTTGTTAAGATATTCTCTGTGACATCTGACAAACTGAGACTCACCAGAACAATGGCAAATTTCTCCTCCAGCTCGGTGGGGTCAGGCATGGGCACCTTCAGAGGCATGATGTGATGCTTCATCTCCGACTGGCCGTCCACACTTTCTATATTACCCATTTTTGTTTTTTTAACCCCCAGATGTGCTGTGTCCTCTTACTGGAAAACCTCGCAGTCCCTCAGCTTCTTTCAGTGATGATAATCCAAGTTATAAAAAAAAAATAAAAAATTCTCCAAAGTATTCCAACAATTATCATTAACAGGTTAATCCAAATGATCCACTCCTCCAGATAACCAACTGACAGTGCAGTAGCCTCGTATTAATGTCCCAAAGTGCCATTTACACTTACTCACGCGCTCAGGTTTACAGTGTGTCCCACTGTAGTTTCCCTTCAAAAACTTACTCTCAAAAGTAACAATAAAAGTGCAGCTGCTTTCTCCTCCAGAAAGTACTTTCTAATTTGCCCGGCCAATCCATTACTCACAACAGATCCCCCCTCGAGACAGATAATTTCCAAATGCCGGCAAACAGTTACTTTTAGTTGCTGCTCAACTTTCTTGGCTGCGACGTGTTTCCATTCATTATTGTTGTGTGATCCTGATTAAGCTTGTTGCTGCTGCTGCTGCTGCTGCCTCCCCTCAGAGGGCAGGTTTTCTTGTCCAGTCCCGCCCCTAGCTGGGGGGAAGGCGGCGCGCCTGTTGGCAAAACGAGCTGTCAATCACTTCATCTCTGCTGCCCCCGCCCCTCACATCTGTAGGCAGTGAGCCCACATGCAGCTGGACGGAAAAGTGAGGCTTTGTCAGCACTTTATCGCGACCTGGTGGCAAGATACGAGTATGAAGGGCCCCAAAAATGTAATATTTTAGAGTTTAGGTTAAAAAAAAACACTAAAATGAGGTCACAAAACTGGTTTGATTCATGAGAGTGCAAACTTTAATCAACAACTTCAGCAGATACATGATGATATGTTTCAAATAATGTCAAAGCTCAGCTGTTTTCTTCTTCAGTTCTGACACTTCAAACACTATTTTCCTCATCCAAGCCTTTTGTGGTGAGGGAGCTGGGAGCTGTCCCCACTGCTGACATACAATAATTTCCTTGCTTCTCATAAGGTCATAACTGTTTTGCTTGAAAAATAAAGTATAAACATGGCCGACAGCTTTGGCCCGTTGCATTAAGCGCTACAAACACATACAAACACAAAGAAGCACAGGTGTAAGAACACCAGCGATGTGTTTTCGGTATCAACAAAGTTTTCTCTTCATAAAAGCACAGTGATTTAGACTCTGCTTACAGTATCATACCTCTGTTTTCAGTGGTAAAGGTGAGGGTCTAGGTTTGTAATACTTTGATTTATAAAAGCAACTTTAAGAGAGCTCTGGTTAAAACATATAAAACTTCATTTGGAACATAATTCATAAACACTGACAAATTGTGCACAGTTTTGTAATACTTAAGGCAATAATATAAACGTATATAAACAAAGCAATATCGGTAATTATTTGAAGATTGTAAAAAATAAAATTTAAAGCAATCTCTTTGAGTTCTGTTGGATGCTGTAAATCCATAAAACATTATCACACTTGATATTAACCACAGTATAAGCCCTTTTGTAAATAAAATTCAAAGAGGACTTTGACATGCTTTTGAACATATATAAACGTGGTAGATTGTGCAACATAGTTGCATTTTTATCAAATATCTATTCAGCCAAAATATTCTACTGAGGAATCTGTCCAAGACAGCATGGATTCAGCACAGTTAACACTTTACGGATGACAAGCTACATGTAAAGTTTCTTCTCATAAATACTGATGGACTGTGTTTTTTGTGGAGCAGATATGTCATCGTTTTTTTTCCTTCAGTGACGGTGGAAATTTTCATTTAAGCTGAATACACAAATCACAGATCACAGAAGCAACACTTAATGTTATATAGTACTCAAGGGCCAACCATTGATTCTTCTAGTTGGCTTCTGCTACCAAATCGTACCTGGAAAAACAGAAAGGATACAATTTATTGTTTAAATAAACTTGAAGGAAGTCATATTTGAACATAAAACATATTATTACACATTATTGTTCAGTATTTGTTTAAATTATTACCATTGTGTGACACCAGTTTTGAGGTCAATTTGGTCCAGGTCCAGCTGCAACTGAGGGCAACAAGGAAAAGCAAAAGATGATCACCAAGGAATTTATGTGATGTTTTTGGCGATAACTGACCGCATTTCAGACGTGACTGATGATATATACGCACCTTGCCGATAAGCTCCCTCTCCCTGCTCATGAAGGAGACGCTGTTCTTCACAGACAGGTCCAGTCTCCTCTGTATGGACTCCTCCAGAGAGAAATCAAAGTCAAACCTACAGAAAGAGAGAGAACGGAGAGATAAGTCAGTTAAAACCCTCGCTCTTCCTCCACTATCACGGGTGCCTCACTTGTTTGTCTTACCTCTCATTGAATTCTGGGTTGAGGTCTCTCTTCTTGGTGGTGGTTCTCCTCTTGGTGGTAGCCTTCTTGTCAGGCAGCAGGATGAAGGAAACATAAGGGTCTGCACCGTCCTTGGAGCAGGCCGCCAGGGCTCTGTGGGGCGTATGGCGATCACATTCACAACATGTGTTGGTACTGAATTCTCCGGGTCAAAAATGTGACAAGATAAAGAGGTAAAGTATGTCATAAATAGAGACCTGCAGGAGTGAACGGTGATGAAAAGCCTGCTCTCCTCTATGGAGTAGCCGACGGTGAGCTTCACCTGGCCTGCTGTGTTCACGTTATCACCAGCGCTAAAGACACAGTGTAGAAAATGTGATTATTTGAATATATTGGGCTGAACAGACACAAACCAGGATGAGATAAACTGGAAAACAGTCCAGTAAGGAATCCCTGAAAACTACTTCACTACATGTGTGACTCACATGGTGAATCCACTTCTCTGTCTGAGGTCCAGATGGGAAGGAACCCATCTGGGAATGACTTCCTCTCCGCTGGCATCATTACCTGCGTCCCCCGGAGCCCTACGACACACCGCCAGCTGAGTGTCCAAGATCTGCAAGACATATGGAAATAGAAATCATAGCTGCTGCATAACTATCTTTTACCTCATGTCTGAATAATGACTAAATTAAATAGACTTGCTATGCAGCGAGACTTGAAGTCAGACACTGGTACACAGTTATATGGCATCAATCTGTGATGTCCTACGTTTCCCAGAATGATTTTATTACCTTTGGACAGAGCCATGCTAGCTGTTCCCCCCTGTTTCCAGTCTTTGTGCTAAGTTAAGCTACAGATATGAGAGTGGCATCATTCTTCTCATCCAACTCTTGGCAAGAAAGCAGAGAAGTGAATTTCCCAAAATGTCGAGCTATTCCTTTAAGACTTACCTACTTAGCAAAACACAGTTTACTAAAGTGAGTGACAAGTGCAGAAGCACTGTGCGGGATATCAGTCAATATTGGTTCTATGCAGGGAAAAACCTTGCAAAAAATAAGCAGTATATATTGTCAGTACCTTGAGTGTGACCCTCAGCAGTATCTGGCTTTCTGGCAGTGCTCCATCCAGATTGAGCCAGCGGTCCAGCACCAAGCCCGGCTCAACTAGCACCTCCCTGAGAGGAAGCGTCAAGGACCCAAGGGCCTGGCCCCAGCTGTGTGAGAGCTGGATACAAATATATGGATATATAATAAATGGTATGAATTCATTTTATCTGCTTCACAGCTACATAGTTTGGACAAAAAGTGGAAATGCAGATGCTAGTTAATGACTCTCACCTTCACTGTGAGTGTTTCATCTCTGGGGTCGCGAACCAAAAAGTGAAAGGCTTCGTCCCATCGAGGGGACGTGGAGCGCTCACAAATCTTGGGAAAGAAAGAACAGGAGGATTGAATGACTTTTTTTTTTCAAATAGCGCTTTTCTTTTGTTGCATTCACAAGCTCATCTAAGAAGTCGCGATCCTACCTTGGTTCTGTGTGAAACGTTTTTGAGGATAACATCAGCCCCGACTTTTGGCTCCTTTCCACTCTTCTTCAACTGGAATTACATGCAAAGAATATTGTAATACAAAAATTGCAATCAACAGCATCACCAGTGATTTAATGTATAAAGGAACATGCAGATGTATTAGGACACTACCATGTTTTATGCAATACACTGCCACTAAAAGCAACTACTGTACTTCTACACTCTTTAGGGAGCGGAAAAACACATCGCAATAAACAACAAATAGAGCCCCAAGGACTCATAGCTATGATCTCACCGGCAGGCCATGGGCACGTTCCACATACACAAACAGCACAGCCGCTGATGGCAAAACCTTGTTCTGGTACGACTGCTGGGACTGGTACTGCAGGATCTGTAGGAAGTGGGAAATTATGACACACAGAGAGACAAAAAGAGGGGAAGAGTGAGAGTGTTAGTAAGACTTGGTGTGCAACAAGAATGCTGTGGTTAACATTTCCTTCGCAACACTACTAATGAAGATGTGACTACAAATAAACTAATCTACACAAAGCATCTGCAAAGATAAGTCCTTAACCATGACTTTACAAACTGCTTATATGCACAAGAGTTCCTCACTGCAAAACTTGTTCTCTTTCCTGTTGATTAAAAACTGTTTGTATCTGCAACCAAGCAACAATACTAGAAAACAAGGGTACCAGGCTCTCACAGTACATGATCTAAAAGTTAGGTTTGGATTATTTCAAGGTAGCTGTTTCATTCCTCCTGTCCATACTGTGGAGCAGTCCCTTTCTGGCACAAGTCTCCTGTAAAAGATGGGGGACAAAATCCACAGTCCTCGTTCTGTGTAAAAATGCATTCTAAAGGTCAGCTGAAATTAATATGAGGCTTCAGCAGACTGAGCTAGACAAATCAAGTGGGTATCTTATTGCTGCGGCCAGAAACAGTCCCACAGGTGGAGTATCCCCCTGCTGCTGCTCAGCCAGGAAACACACTCCGTGGCAACACAAATTGGGAATTTCATACTAAAAAGATTGTAACTTTGGAAGATATTCACTTGATTAGTCCAACTCAGACTGCTGAAGCCTCATATTAACTTTGGCTAAACTTTGAAATGCAATTTTGCAAAGAACCACTACAAATTTTGTCCCCCATCTCTTACACTGCAGCTGCACTAGAAAGGGGTCGCTTTACGGCCAGTGTGGACAGGAGGAACAATTACAGAGACCAATAACTCTTTCATTGTACATACAGTATGTCATGTGAGTTTTGTATCAAAACTTGAAAAATTCTGAATATATCAAGAAAGTGGTTTAAACAAGAAATACCTTCAACTGATGAGTGGATTGACATAATTTATGATATCCTTATGATGGAAAGAGCAACTTTCTCCCTAAAACTGCAACAGCATAAGTTTGTAAAGATATGGAAAAACTGGATCTTGTATATTAAACCTGTAAGTCTATCATTTTTCTAATACGAATTCCTTTGGGTTTTAGTATCATTAAGGCACACATGAATGGTTCTGGTTCTACTTACTAAGTTTTGCTTTTTATGCTGTTTATTAATTTCTTTCTTTGTAACTATTTACTTTTGTATTATATATTATTATTATATCAGTTTATTATTATCCCTTTTTTAATTGTTTAAAAAAGGTATGGGAAGTCAAGTTTTATTACAATTACTACATTATTAGTATGTTGCCTTGGTATATCCAAATAAAAAGAAATTAAAAAATAAAATAAAGAGAGTAAATATCTTGCCTGCTCCAGTCTGGGTAGGTCAGAGACTCTGGGCAGCCACTCCAGCACCAGGTGAACTCGGCCTGACTTCACATCATTTAGAGTGTACCACTGTAACAAGAGTGGCACAGAAATGTCTGGGTTACGATATGAATATAAATGTAAATATAATTTGCTAAATGATCTGTTCAAGTCACTTCAATTATGTGTCACACACCGTATCGATGAATTGCGCACTGATGATATCTCGTAGGCTGAGCTTGAACCTGCAAAGATGGCACTCAGTCAACACTTTATCCTCCTTTTCATTGACATATATTAGTTCAGTTATAACAGCCAGATATGCTGTGAAAGTTTTATTCGTAATGTCAGGGCGCACCTTCCGAGGAAGTCATCCTGATCGATGTCCTTGTCGAACAACTCAAACTGGATCTCCTGACCGGGAAGCTGGGTCAAAATTACCTAAATCATAGAGGAAAAAAAAAACAATTTAAACTTATTTCATCAGATAAGTAGAGGAACTAACTACTTGAACATTAAACAAAGGTAATACCTCATAGAGTTCATTCCAGGTGGGATTGAGGTTCTCTTTGATGGTGTGGCTACGGTAAGTGATACCAGCCACACGGATCTTGACATAGGGGTCACTCTTCCCCTTCACCATGCCCCCCATGAAGTTGTCCTTCGCTATCAGGTTTTGGGCCTCCACCAGATGGATACGCAGCACTCCCTGTGGACACAACAAGGACAGGGAATGCTACTATAGTGTGTGTGTGTGAGAGAGAGGCTGAGTGGTGCTACTGCTGTTTGACACTAGGTAACTGTTTTTACCTCAGTTGCAAACTCTGGGTCGGGCGTGGTATGCTGTGGTCGTGTTGGTAGAGGTTTCGCTAACCCGCCGGGCCCCATGGGGTTCAGTTCTGATGTGATTCCTCCCTGCCCCATCCCAGACCCAGAGGCTGAAGGCCGAGGAGACGGAGTTGTAGGAGTGGCATCCTCGCTTAGCCACAAAACCTAGTCAGAAACAAAAAACAGGTTATGGTGAGCAAATGTCAGCAGTAAATTACTGAAGAACACTCTTGCATGCCTCTTCACAACAGAGAAGAGAAAATGCAGGTTTCTGTGTCACTGTTTTTCTGTTTCTGTATTTATGAGGACCATGTGTTCTCACAAGGCAGAGGCAGAAAGAAGACACGCAGATGGTCTACTTTAGGTTTCATGTTCTGTGTTAGGGTTAAGTTCAGGCATGTAAAGGGGAGGAGTGAAGGATTAGGAATTCATGTAGTGAAGGTCATTAGTGCTAGAGTACTATAACCCCTCCAGTATCTTACATTCTTTAATCTCAGAGTGCTATGTCCAACAGGATCCATGGATGACAAACACACACAGAGCCATGGGGAGCCTGAGGCCAAAGCGGCCCTTTGGGAGTGGGTAGGATTTCAAAGTCTTCCACACAGACACCTCAAATGGGTTGGTTCTTGCCAAAACAGGGCTTAAATCCACGTCTACATGTGAAATACCGACCCTTAGCACAATTTTGACGTAGATGCGGCTGGCAGAGGCAGAATTCTCCAGCTGGAACCACTGATCCATGGTGAGTTCAGGGGTCGCCAGAAGACGGGTCAGAGGAATGGTCAGGCTGCCCAGGGACAGAGCACGGTCATCATCTTTCACCTGATTGAAAAGCACAGGAATGTGATAAATGCAGCAGGAAAGGCAAATATGATGAAGAGAAAACAGCCATAAATAGGTTAAAAAGAGGAGAGTGCAGTTTACAGAAATTACATAGAATGAGAGGAGACATTGATTCAAGGGGGAAGGGGGAAATCAATAAGGTATTCAGTGTACTAATTACCTCCATACCTTGGGAGTAATTGTATGTAAAATCTTTGCAGCTAGCTTAAATGGTGTGTTCAATCATTATGATTTACTTGAATGTCGATGTCTTGTTTGCGAGGATCCTGAATAAAGAAGGTAAAGGCATCCTCCCACACAGGGCTGTTGGTCCCGTAGCACGTCTGCAGAAGAGAGGCGAAAACAGTCATTATGCTCAGAGTTTGGTTTGATGTACTAAGAAAAGCTTAAAGTTTTATCCTCACCTTGCTCTCTTTAGTTGTATCCTGAACAGAAATCTGCACCACTGGGCTTGGGTCCTTGTTGCCTTTTCTCATCTACAACATATCAAACACATCGATGTGTGTAACAGATGAAAATTTAATGCGCGCCACATGGGAAAGTTATGATCATCTTACAGGCAGTTCGTGAGCTTGATCAAGATAGATGGCCAGGATGGCGGCAGATGGAGGATCAGCCGTCTTACTGGTCAAGTTCTGGTTCTTCTGGATGACCTGGTGGAAGAAAAACGAACGGAAGCAAAGAGCACGTGAACCCCAACCAGTGGCCACCAGCAATTTTACAGTTTTCATCCTATCAAGTTAACAAGTTGATGAAGAATGTGTTATTGATTTACTGTTTGACAGTTTTAGATTGGCCTTTGGATAGATTTGGATCGATGCTTTTATATTGCTTTTAGGTTGTCTTTAACTTCATCTTCAGTTAAATTAATAATAATTTCAAATTATAGGATTTTTTCCAAGTAAAACTCAAAAATAACATTTGACTCAATGGGAAAAGTTAAACTTTTTATTTGGTGATTTTTAACACTTCAAATAAATATCCAGGCATCACCCTCTCTCTCTGTTTCCCGTCTCTTTATATTGTCGGATGCCTTAAATAAACAAATAACATGGCATAACAATATAAAAGTGCGTCAATTTTGTCCACATCACTACCCAAAGCCCTGCCGCTGATTGGGCAAAAAAAAAGATCCACTGAGTACCATTAGGCTGTGCTGTAAACTCACCTCACTGAGTCTGTCAGCAGAGGACAGCAGAGAGAGCCACTCCAGCCGGAGGTGAACGCTGCCAGATGGGACGTCCTTCAGATTGAACCACTGTTTACAAAAACAGAGGGCTCATTAAACACACATTTTTTTCATCTGGCTGATTTCTTTGAGCCTGGGCAAGATGGCAAGATAGAGGAAGATCAGAGCAGATCACGAGGAGGCACATGGGGTCTGCAGTGTCACACGCTAACAGGATTACTGCAGTCTTACTCAGATGTTTTCCAGAGTGAGACAATATAATAACTGAATTCTTGTGCTTGCTGTTTAAGATATGATCTGAGTGAGAAAAAATAAAAGGTAAAACACTGAATCTTGTCCGAAACCTCAAAAAGGTTAAACGTAAGCATTCCGACTTACATCATCCACAACTCTGGCCTTCTTTACAATATCAAGATCCACCTTGAGCCTGAAAGAGACACAGATAAAGAGAGATGGAGAGAGAATCAGTAAAGCCATGAGTCAAAGAGACTAAGGCGTTCAAATTTCGACAGAATCATGGCCCAACATGGCAATAGCAGAGATGGGAATGACATGGGAAGCACATAGAGACAGAGTAAATGAATGAGAATGAATAAGCTACCTCCCCAGGAAGTCATCCTGGTCTGGGTCTTTGTCAAACACTTCCACTTCCAACTCCTGACCAGGTACTTCATGGACAATCACCTGACACACACACACACACACACACATAAATGGACAAATACGCAACACACACAACAAATATACAAATATAGATACAGCCACACATGACACAATAACACAAGGACATGCAAACAGAATCACAATGGCAAGAACTTTTCACTTTTGTACTAGGTAGATGTTAATCATTTAACATGTATTCAGAGTTCTGTTCAAATTTCATAAACAACAAGAGGACAAATGTGTCCCTGGGCAAGCAGTTTTCGCAAGAGCTGCTTATCTCGGAAACAGGGGCTTCCTGTTACCAAAGAAGTAGATAAAATCTCCACAAAACCGTTTATCTCTGTGCCAATGACATATTTACTACCAAAGACTTACCAACGCAATCCATATAAAGCAAGGACACCAACACCGAGCTATAACTTTTAGCACACAAAGTGCATCACTTGAATATCAAGGCAAAGCCGTATATCTCATGTTCCTTTCAGCTCAGTTTTAGATAAATGTTCTTCCATCCCAGCCCCTCTCACCTCGTACATCTCCCTCCACTGTGGGTTCAGGTTGCTGTCCACGTGATGAGAGGTGAAGATCTGGGTTCCCACACGCAGAACGGCATACGGGTCTGACTTCCCGTCGATTAAGCCCTTGATGACCGTATCCTTGGCGGTCAGGTCCTCGGCCTCCAGCAGGTGGATACGCACGACTCCCTAGCGTGTGCATACACATGCAAGAAAACACACGCGTGCACAAAGAAGGTCAAAATGTTAGCTTCTCACAAAACTTGGATCCATGATTTTCATGGCATTCGCAATGTGAATTTGCTGTGTGACTTTCAGGCTATGTGTTTGCTTGCAACTTATATGCTGAGGCAGATCTGCTTCAGTCTGTGTGGGTCCATGTTTCTCCAGGCCATTCATAATTGAGACAGTTACCCTTGGGAGAGGGGAGCGGAGCTGCGCAACGTGCAGGTCGGCCACCAGGGGAACAGTGAGACGGTTGGGGAGCACCAGGTGGGAGGCTATTGCATCCATTATCATAGTGTCCGACATGGCACTGCAAATGAATGCCAGGACGATGGGGACACACAGGGGAGGGACACACAGACAAACAGACAGAGGCTAGACACTACTGCTGACCATATGAACATGCATAAATAACATGATATTCAGGTTCTCAGCAACAGAACCAACAGGAAGTACCCATTGGCTAAAGATGGGGACAGTTTTCTGTGAAATCATGTTGGCTAATGTCATCTAAAGGAGGAATACAATTAAAAAAGAATGACAAACTGTCATTGAAAGTATTGCCAGAGGGAACTGATATGTCAGCAAAATAATTTACACCTCTGACAATGCTTTAATTGTATTTTCACAAAAGCATATTATATAAGATCGTACCACACAGTGTAGAATCAGCCACCATACAATTACATTGAATATGAATGTTAAATAGAGTTGCATTGTTCCTATTTGTCAGACCATCAGTTTATCTTCATATTCTATTTAATTGTATTTTAGTTGATTCTACATTATCTGCAGTCTGACCTTACATAATGGGCCTTAAAAACTACCTCGCTATAAATGCATGGAGTCATAATATACATACTGAATAAATACAAAAACAGCAGTATGGCTTAAAGTTTAACAAGTTAAAGGATAAGGCTGGCATTGTTTAATATTTTTGTTATTATCAACAAATGCCATAAAAAGAACAAAACCAACAATGTATTATTCTGTCTGTCAGTACTTTCAACCTCTCTACCCTGTCTGCGGTACTCATCCCCAAGACCATTCATTTTAACTAAAGACGTACATTTATTAAAAACGGGGTCACAAATATATACTTACATTTTTAAAGGAAAAAAGTCTGGTAAGTAATTTCCTAAAACAAACTGGGCACTGTAGTTTTTAGCTAAATGTACTCAAACAGGAGTAAATAGTGGATTTGTTGGGTACTATTTTCTGATGCGGATGACTACACATTTGGTGCTTTATTAAATCTTTGAGGCAGCAGGAGGGTGTGTGGAATTGACTCAAAATAAACTATAGTGCCTGTGTTCGTTGTAATGAAGGAACTTCTCTGTGGCTAAATGAATAAGCTATATCAGGCTTTGGTTGATCAATTCATTGTTGGTTTTAGTCTTTTTACTGGATTTGTGGACAAGAACAAAAATATAGGATATCGCCACACTTACCCTTTAAGGATGTTACCACACAGATCCGTCACTGAACAGACAGAAATAGTAGCGTTGCTGTCTGTCTCAGTTTGTTTTGTGATTCTCTGTGATTCTAGTGGCTAAATAAATAATACATTATCTGACATGTATCATCAATTCCAAAAAATGCAACTTTTCTGCATGTCAAATCTTCATCAGCTCTGCTCCACAAACAGGCACTCCTCATTAAAAAAACGAATTTAAAACAAACAACAGACAGACACATCAGATCAATGCGGCCACACCCTAAAATACATCCACACAGAGCTCTATCACACAAACTCACTTCAGCCCGGGGATATCTAACAGGTTGGTCAGCCCAGTCCAGTTGATGTCCAGTTTCTGTGACACAGATAAAAGCAAAAACATGTGAATACAAGCGTATAGACCCCAGATAACAATCTGGTGCAGAACTGAAAAGTAATCAGACGTGGTTCACTGGTGCTACACTCACAGGCCTGCGGATGAAGAACATCGTGATGGCTCCAACCAGCGGCACGTCTCCGATCAGAGGCTCAAGGATCACACGCAGCTTCCCATGGAGCTACAAAGAAAGAATGCAAAATTGAAAAGATGTTTTCAGGCCACCTATCTATGACTAATAATGTAAGGATATCTTAATATTTATTCTTATACCTGGACTCCTTTCACTCCGGCTTTGCAAAAGTACTTTTTGATTTCTACATTGATCTCGACATCGCCAGCGTAGCTGCAAGTAGAAGAGCAGTGACAAGTCTAGAGTGTTTAATCAAGGGAAGCAGCTGAGTTATGATAGATCTGTTTTCTTGTTCGTGTTAAGTAAACACTGATCTGCTCTAACAGACGAGAACAAACCCTACCTGAGTGTGGGACACTTCATAGTAACTCAGGAATATTTCAGTGTCTGACTTGACTGATTGGCTGCTTATACACAAGCAACAATATGAAATAATGAAAAAATAACAAGTTGTGATGCATTACCTCAGGTACAAATCCAACATAACTTGTCTTTTATCGTGCTCTGTGTGAGCCTTCACACCAACCACCTTCACAGCCTGTGAACACAACAGCTGCTATTACACAAAGCAAATAAGACTGATAGAGACTTTATGAAATCACACTAGCAAAGACACACGTGAAGATTATCATTCGCTGTGATGAAATCATCAGTCTTTATGCTCATAATACTAGCACCGCATTACCAGACTTGCATACATTTTACCCATGTTAATACTGTGGGTTCCACTGTATTTTCTTTGTGGTGGATCATTTACAGGATAAATTGCTGCTTTTATGACAGACCATTCAGATACCTTGTCTCCTATGTTGACCTTGGTGAAGCTGAGAGTCTGCAGATGTATGCTGGAGGCACGGATGGCAGGAGCAATGGTTTCCACCAGCAACTTCTCCAGGTACTGGCCTACAAAGGGCCAAGCCTGCTGCAGGATCTACATGACAGAATACAGGGCCATTCATAATTTTTCTTGGCAGATTTGAATACAACAATGAGATGATGCAGTGTTTTTTTATATATAAGGTACATAGTATAGTATAAAGTGATGAATAAATACATGTACTCAAATGTGGTTCATGTTTGCATCCATGGAGATGTAATTCTGTGAGAAACAATGAATTAACATCTGTGCAAATGCTTTGTCATAGCAAAGCGCTTCCTGTGAATAAGAAATTATTTACCAGAACGGGACAGCAAATAACAAAGAACCACAAACACACATACACACACACACACACACACACACACACACACACACACACACACACTTCACACAGCCATGACCACAGACTGTTTGCCTTGTGATGAAAAGGTTTTTCAGTGACGGTTTAGCAATAAAACACATCTGACAAGAGGACAGAATCTGAATAGTGAACAATAGCTCAGCCATCAATAATTCAGCAAGGTGGTTATGAAATACAGTAATCAAGCGCCCTGCAGCTATTAGTAATTTTGGAGAACATCATACTGAAGTAAAATTAAAAAGAAAAAATAATCGCTAACGCTTTATTTCATGGGTCCATAATTTCCTAATAATTTCCTAGGAGATTGCCCAGAAATTACAGTGCAATTTGGCACTAATTATAAGGAAAATACAGACAGTGTTCAATTGGTACACTTCCAGTTAATACATTAATTCCTATCAACTGCTAGCGTAACCTAGAGGATATTTTAGTCACCGTGAATAATGTGAAATTGGTCTACAGGAAAGAATGTCATTTAGGCTTCCAATAACTAATAATAAATAATTCCTACAATTAGTACCAAATTGCTTTAGCTCTTTCCAGGAAACTTCCTATAAAATTGCATGGAAATCTTTCTGAAATTGTGGATCCGTAAACTAAAGTGCCAACATAAAAATCGAAACAGTTAAAGCAAAACATTTCATTTGATATATTAATATGCATTGATTCTCTGTGATGAACTGCATGAACTGAATCAGTGTACCAGTGTTTTCGCTCCACACAGCCGCACACCGGTGTCAGCTTCAGCATTTCAGTGTGAGGTGTAAGAGCGAGGCACGAAGTCCAAGTTCACTGTTCCTCTGACCTCCAGACTCCTCATGAGACTGGTGAGGCTAACAGGCTACACTTACAGGAGAGTATCCTATTCATTATTTATGATGCAGTTATGGACATGTAGTTAAGAGTGATGCATTCTATAAAAGTGCAGCTCCTCGCAGACGTTATCTGCTCCTTCTCTTTGCAGGTACTAATTTCTACACACTGCCAAATATAATAAGAAGGTGAGAACATTTCATTGCTGTATGTATGTTTGTTTACAAGTGAGGAGGCTGAGTGTGAACAGCCGGATCACATGTCAGGAAGCCTGGAGGAGAGACGTGGGCTGGTGAGAGATGAGTCCAGCAAATTGCCATCCTACAATCTGGGGCTGTATTCACTGAGTTCATTACATTTTTCCCTCCAGAAGGGCGCTTTGTATTATTAGTATTCATATCCACGCTTGCCCTGTGCTGATGCGAGGTTACTGTACTGACGGAGACAAAGAGTTCTGCGATATGATCTCAGCCACTCTCCCTGCCTCTTAATTACACCGGTAGATAATCTGCTCTGATGGAGAGGCTGCAACGAGAGCCGGGTTACTTCAAGTCCACACACAGTGTTCTTTATCTTCATATTAAATGTGAGGCGTTGGAGCTGCTGTTGGGGTTACTCAAGTGAAACATGAACACCTTATAATGAAATCATTGTTGTCTCCAATGATGAGCTCCTAATGTAAAAATACATAGCTGCGCATGTGCAAAATCTGATAGGGAAAAAAACATACCTTATTCAGCCACTCCACTTTTTCCACATCTGGAAAGTTGACCTGTGGACAAGTAATATTGGTGAGGCATGAACTCAAATACGACACGGCAGTGTAAAATGACCTCCAGCTCTGAGCAGAGTAGTTAAAATACTTGAGATGGTTCTTTTAGTAATATATTTCTGGGCATGTGGTCTAAACAGAAGTAGACACTACAAGGCCATATTTCTACCTGATTAAACAACCCCCTCAGCTTTCTACCCATAGAATATATAATGTATCTGTTTACATATCTAAATTAGAAGTAGAGAGAGAACAACATAACAACTTATCCAGAGATTCAGGAAACCATCAACCATGTGCATATCAGCCTTTCCTCCAAACCACACACACAAAATCTCCAGATTAGGCCTATCTGCCCTAAACACACGCACGCGCGCGCACACACACACACACACACACACACACACACACAGTTTATTCTCTCTCTATCCAGATATGGTGGTCTTGGTCACTGCCTCTGCTCTGCTCTGCTCTGAGGGATGTTTATGAGTCATCAGGTTTTTGGAGCCAGATAAGGTCAAAGGCAGCTCCACTGTAGTGAAACGGGAAGAGGAAACTCACACACACAGAATCTCTCTTATTGCAAGATAAATTATGCTTTTCATTATAGACACTTAGTGTAAGGTCTCCTCCATATTAGCATCCATATTAGTATCCAATATTAGATCAACCTTTCCACAACAAAGGCCTCATCTGACATGTTATTTCACATTCCTCAGTGTGGCAGCAGTTCAGACTAATTCCCCAGGCACTGCACACTAGGAATGCCTAAACATGGGGCTGGTCAGGGACAGGAGGGACTTACTGTGAACAAAAAGGACAGTCATGCACATATTTATCTCAGGGTTGCCATGAAGCAATAGTCTCCCTGTTTTTTGATGCATAAATGTGTTCACTTTAGGAGGTCTGGAGCTTCTAAACAAACGCCACGCGCCTACTAATGAGTAGTATGCATGTAAGAGCGTATCACAGTGATGCAAAACAGCTGAGATGCAGTTCAAATTCAGCGTGACAGATGTGACAGGTGATACACAAACTGCAGAGAATGACCACCGCAGGCGGCGAGTAAGTCCTTACCCAGGGAGGCAAATCCCTTTTGGTTCTGAAAGCCTTCTCGGTGGTGAATGCCCTCTCGTTCTCCAGGAGGTACATCGCAGACTTGAGCCTCATCACTTTCTCCAGCCGACTGTGTTTCCATCCCATGTAGATCATCAGACCGAACAGGACCACACTGATGCTGAAGCCATAATATCCGGCCAGGTACACGGGTAGAAGAGCACCCAGGCATTTTCCAAACGACCACAGCACACTCACTGCGCGTTCACCGGGGGGCTGGCTCGGTAAGGCCGGGGCTGCGACCGCCGCGCCTCCGCTCATGCCAGGCTCTGCATCCGCGGTTGGCATCACAAGATCCGTTTGACTTCGCTGGCTCGAGCTGGACTTCAGCTTCTCTGCTTGTACGACTGAGTGGCACGCGCCACTGAAGACTTACCACCGTTTTATT
The DNA here is from genome assembly GCA_003416845.1 of Oplegnathus fasciatus. NCBI lineage: Eukaryota > Metazoa > Chordata > Actinopteri > Centrarchiformes > Oplegnathidae > Oplegnathus > Oplegnathus fasciatus. The sequence continues at coordinate 2,474,009 of NTHP01000024.1, forward strand.
ATGGAAACCATCGAGGAATCACCGATAAACTGCGGGCTTCGGTCGGTTAGACCATGATCGCGGCTTTTCTCCGCTGCGCTCCCTCTCTGTTCCGCAGGGCACTAAAATGGGCTATTCCGTGTTTCATTGACGTGTAAAGCTTCTCTGACAGAGTAGGGCAAGCAGAGACCAAGACCCGTGAGGGCGGGCTCTGCTTCAAGCCCTCCTTCACATGAAACCCAGTAGAAACCTAAAGCCTAGAATTAACTTGTAGCGTCACGCACTGCCTCGGGCGGAGCGTATTACGGCCTATATGCAAAGTGAACAAATGTTTATTTAGGCTAAGACACCGGGGGGCACGTTTAATACAGAGTAACATCAACACCACCCAACACCATATAAACTAAAGCAACCGCTACAACCGAACTACTGTAATAACGCACAGGCTGCTCAACCCGTTATCTCTTTTACATAACCGGATTCAACCCTGCTGCATGCGCAAGCGCTCATCTCCACTGCAGCAGCGTTTACAACTGAGCGTGACAGCGCCAACAGGTTCATTGACAGAAAGGTGTCTTAGCTTTGCTGCTTTATCGAGTTGCATCCGTCAGCTGCCGCCGTGGTGTTCACTTTCTACAACAGAGAATACAAACAGCAGAGTCGTGACACCGCCTGGATGCGCCAAATGTCACTTACGCAATGTTTACGCACCAGCAAAATGTAGGTAAACTGAGCATTTGCGACTGTCCCCCAGACTAATGTACAATGTGGCGTTCGGGAGCGTTTTGTCTTATGGTTTTCCACGTTTCTCACAAATGGCTTCATTTATGCTTGGCAGCTAAAACGGACCAGGTTTAAATTTGCTCCCCGGTTGCCTGGATACAGCCAATTAGCTGTATTTGCTCGAGGGCTGAAAAGTTTGATGATCCTCTGTGCACACGGATACATGGAGGCACAGACATGCAGGCAGTCAAGCAGCAATAACCAGGAAACGGCCTAAAAGCAACACAAATGTCTGCATGTTCTTATCTATAGGTTTAAAATATAGAGATTTGATGAGATTCAGTGACATTTATAGATCAAGTAAGTTAATGTTATTCCCAGAATGTGCAATACAACAATTATACTGAATAAGCAACATTAAGACTAATGTGCATAGAAACCTATTCTTACAACCATTCTCTCCAAACAACTCACTTTATAACCTTTTGACATGTATATTTTTATGTATACCTACTATGGTATTCCCTTCTTTTTAATCAGTAGCTGTCTTTCTTGTTAAACATGTTATTGAATATTTGAAGGCTGTTTGGATATTTTACTGTGTTTTTGTATCTCTGAATGACTTAGCATTTTTTGTTCTTTTTTGTTGTATGTGTGTGTGTGTGTGTGCGCACACATAAAGGGACTACAACAGTGATTTTCGTTATACAAGCTTGTGTTGTATAATGATAAATAAATAAACCCATGAACCCTTGAACAATGACAACAAAGTTCTCCTGATTCTTGAGATTTTACTTTCAGTGTTTCTTTTTATTTAATCCACTACAGAGGGCATTAGTAAACTTTTATTTACAAATTCTGATTTAGCATGTGTTGGACAAGTATTGAAAGCCAGGACATCCTCTGACCTAAATTCTGATCACAGTAACCAGATTGTAAAGTGACTGGTCACATGCCTGTTTTGTTGATATAGTAAACCTCCAAACTGGTATTACAGTGTTTCATCTCTCTGGTTTGCAACTGACTGTGTTCATAAAAAATACTGATATGTCCTTGCAAGAACAAAAAATGAGTAGCATCCTCTTTCTGGCCCATCTCAAGAGTTTTTTTTTCCCCTCCAAGATGTGACAGTATACTGAGATGGAATTTATTCATGTTCGTTTCAGTTTTCTGCAGTATTATCATGAAAACCGTGGCTTCAGTCACGTAACAATCACCTGCAAGCCCACACAATGCAACTGTAACCTACATTTGATCACATGTTTAACAAGGCTGTCATCAATAACAAACGAGCACATCATCGCATCTCAGCGATGAAAAGTGATGAAAACTGTTGTTTTGTTCTCCTGTGGGAAGAAGCAGAAGTAGCAGTCACAGGATAATGTTGAAATGATGCAGGCTGAGTAATGTAAGACAAGTCAGAGTTCAAACTGGGCCTCGTGTAAGTCAGGTGTCAGTTTGGCTTTGTCAGTAATTATTTACATGGATTTATAGTCAGCAATGAAAAGGGGTTTAGGGCAGCATACTGGTACTAGTGTTCATGATGGTGATGACCTTGCACAGAATATTCAGCATTCCTGTAATCAATATTTTTATGCTTAATTATTAAAATTCCTAATTGCTATGTAGTAAATATGCCATATTTACTAAATGTGTTGAGTAAAGTAGGTTGGACTCAGTGAATTGTACAGCCTGTTTAATGAGGGTAATGTGGGCACTATAACATCTGTTTTCTGGGCATTTCCGCATTTTAAAGAGCATAAACAACGCCATCTACTGAATGTTTTTAGTGGCTGCAATTGGAAACTCAGCAGAGGCCATTTGGAGTGGGTTTATTTGGATTTTTACCAGTTACCATTGAGGTGCAAGTGCAACATTGTGCCAATATTATTATTAGCAGAGTTGAGTAAATAATATAGATTTGTTACAATGTTTACTGGGCCGTGCTCGCCTCCAACCAACAGTTTTGTCATCTGTTGGATCTGTTTTTTTTTCAATTACACCAAGTCTGTAAGAGCCACCAAGCTTTCCACCCTGCTGGTTTTACCCTCCTAACATATTCGGTATCCTAAAACTACATTCTGCTTTCACTGATCAGGACAGAGTTAGTATTTGTGGTCGGTGCCCTTTAATTTACATCATCTATTTGAACCTGGACTACATCCTCCAGTTAGTTAAGGTCAGTGCTAAGAGACAGGATCTTGAAGCTCTGCCAGCTCACGCTCAAGTCAGCACCATCAGGACAGTTGAGAAAACAAAAGGACCATAATTCAAGTTACAGAGACAGATAATGTTACTGTGCATACTTATTCGAGTACACTGAAGCTATGACTGACAGATCAGACACTTTCGTTGAAAGCTAATCCTTCTAGAAGAAGAGAAATAAAAACCTGATGATGTCTACATCAGGTTCCTGTAGGGCTTCTTGAAATGTGTCCATTGGGACGTGGAAAGTTTTAGGAATGATTTTTGTCCACTGTTCAGAAAATATGTTGTATAGCGTTTACACTGTTTTATTGTGCCATAATTCTTACTTCTGACTTGAATAGGGAAGTACTTCTTGTGGCTCTATGAGGTGTAATGTATTAAATATAGGGTGATACTGACCGCAGAATTCTCCTTATAGCTTTAGATCGGGGTGTAAACTGCAAATGGAAACAAGAATGATGCTGTAAAAGATAGGGACAATAGGGACACTATCCTCTTTAATAGTGTTTTGCAGCAACAGCCTGATTATAATCACCTTGGCTAAGGACAGGATGAATTATTGGACCACCTTGAAGGGTAAAAACAAGATATATTAGTGAGTTGTTTTGTCTTGAGTGAGCTCTGTGCAAAGGTTACAACATTCACACACCCACTGCAGTCACGGGATGTAGGTAGAATCTGAAATGTTTTTTTTAGAGACGTTTGCCCACAACATCCCGTTAGAGATGTGTCCTCAAATGCTGCACATGAAAGCTTCACTTACTGGTTACGGCGCAGATTGACATTTCACATAAAGAGCATTTGACAAATAAAATATGATGCAGTTACAGATTAAACTACCCAGAACTACAGTATATAAAGTAGTTCAAATCAGCTTAACTTTGATCTACAACACTAAAATGCTTACACATTAATGCCTTTGTAATAAGGATCCAAAACACTGCATAAAGGGGCTGTTCTGCATAATGAGAAGCTGTCACTTATGATACAGGAGTACATTTTGTTAATACTAATTTTATCCAAGTTTTGAATTCAGGCCCTTTATTTGTAACGAGTATTTTTACACTGTGCTGTATTGGATGTGTACTGTATAATACTTTCTCTCCAAAAGGTGAACCTGTCAGTGCAGTTACATGGTTTAATACCTGCTCTAATAGGCCTTTTTTCCACAGCTGAAATTGACTTTTCATAGTACGAAAAGCACTGGTGTAACTAATACTGACCATGTCGCTATTGCATTCAAGTGTCCCAGTAAGCCATGATGGTGAGCCAACATGCACAATACAAGGACCCTGAAACAAAAGCAGCTAAATGACATTCAGCCATCATTAATTGTATTACTACACCTGTGCTTTTCCTACTGTGACATGAAATGTGTTGCACTTGGAAGAGAACAGATATACCACTTCACTACACCCATTATAGAACACTTGGAAAAGCCAAGACAGTTTGTAGTTTGCAAGCAAACAGCAAGTAAAACACAAGATCTGCAATTTTTTTTAAACCAAAACCTTTAATCAGAGTATAAACAAAAACAAATGACAAAAGTTGAGGAATTAAGAACAAAGAGTCCAGAATGTCCCAGAGGAAAAGCCTGTCATCCAGCAGGTCTTGAATCAGCTCTCCAGCATCAATCGGCTGCTGCAGCTCCGCTGCCTCAGGTTGATATGGGCGCCACTGGCCTCAGACTTGACACCGGGAGGGTCCTGGGTCTCGAGCTGAGCTCACCGGTCTGGTTGTGGGCAACATGTGCTGTCACAGCCACGGCGGAGAGGGCAGTCTACTTGGACCTCTGCCTCATCTTTCTCCTTTTGCGCTTCAGCCTATAAAGTGATCATTACAAGAGCCAATCAGACTAAAATCCTCTTCAACATGGTGTAAAGGCAGACTTCACAGCATTATGACTGCAAAACGTGCGCTACACAATCTTACCTGCGCATGCGCTTCTTTCTCCACTGCGAAAGAGACAAACAACGTTACATTACTTTCTCGTTTAATTAATGCATTTCTGAAAACATATTAATTATACTTAACTGAAATAGAAAGGGTAAGACACAAATTTTATAGCTAATGTTAATGGGCGTGCTGAGACAGCCCGCCGACCTGCGCAAGCTTGCTAGCTAGCCAGCTAGCAAATGTTAGCACCACTGGAAACTACGATTATTTGCTCATACAAACATAAAACACAAACCTTAGCTCTCATGTCGGGAAGGGAAGGCTGTAAACAGAAGGGGAAAGGGGAAGAATTAGTTCGATTGATTTAAAAAGAAGATGATTAACTTGGATTCTGAAACCAGCAGCTAACAACTCACGTACCGACCGCTAAGGAACCGTCTCCACGAAGGACGTCACATTCAAGCGACGTCGTATTTATATGGGTTGTATACGTCACTTGGATTGGACCGTAGTAAAAATGGGAAATGCAGTTTTCGAGAAGGTAAAGCGTATACAGAAAATGCTTGATGATGTATTAAGCCTTTGCTGCAGCTTTTTATGTACTTTTTAGGTTGTTCCAGTTAATATTTGTAGAATTTGACCACATAAATTGTATACATGTGATTGGTGATACTGTATTGCTTTATACATATTGTCTCTGTGCCCAGGGCCCTAGCTACCATTAATAACACTGAAGTCATGTCCTATTTTTATAGTTATGTGTGAATGTGTTTTTAACCTGGGTGAACTTACAAAACGTGCGCATGGTGGGTATTTAACAAGCCCTAGCCAGTATTTTTATGCTTAAATTCTACTACTTTTAGGCCAACTACAAATGAAATATGTTGATGCTTCAACATTTCTCCCCCAAAATTATACTCCTGGCGGTGGTGAAGGCTTCGAAACTACATTTAGACCTTCATGTTGGAAGATATTTACAGGAAGTAAATGTAAACAGTTACCAGAATAAATAAAATATGTATATACTATACATATGAAATACTTTATAATAGTAAAAACAGTATTTCTACAGCCCTTTCTGTACCAAGCAATTATATATTCGTTGAACATTCATTTGCATGTTTTTAAAGGTGCTGCTGACTGATTTTGTTTTTGATAAATGTGATGCAACGAGTGTAAAATAGCTCGAGAGTGGTGATTCATTAATGTTCAAACGATGAAAAATACACTTTCGCTCATTGGGAAAATCAGCTGAAAACACTCAGTCCAAAAACACAACCACACAAATGATGTCAGGTGGCTTTTTAATGTTTCCAAAAATAGTCTCTGAAACTGGGATTTGTTTTACAAAAGCATCCATATATCTAACAGGTATGGACTTCTTATGTAAACACAGACTGTCAGACTCAGTGGTGGCACCAGAGGACTGAATGCTGAACCCGTGGCAGGAGTTAGACCATCCACAACTGAGAAAAAGAAAGTATTTTTTGTACTAGTTAAATTACTCAACCAGTAGGCCTTACAATGTCAGTTTTAGAAATTGTTAGCTGAGTGACCTACAGTAGATGCTAGAAGTATGCACAATGTACTAGTAGACAGACCTAAGCGAGAGCAGTATAAATGCAGTAATTATGCTGAATTCAACAGTAATGACTAATGATGTCATGCTTATAACTTGTGTGAATGTCATATGACATCAGGGTTCAACACAGGTGTTACACATTTCAGCCCACAACAAGTTAACACTCATTTCAAAAGGCTCCAGGTTTATGACCTCAAGGAAGTTATCTAAATGCCACACAATTACACTGACACAGTATTGTGCATTCATCATCCTTGGCCGCTCTGTCAAACTCATTTTATTTTCCATATCTTTCACTACAGTTACTGTGGAGAAAGGGACGAAGGCTCAAGGTCAGTCGAATGGTTAAATGTTCCAGTGAGTATATGCCCTTGCACAAAATATCCTCTTTTGTAGCAGAATTGTGTCCACACAGAAGGCTGTCTCGAGGACAGTGAGATTTACTGGGGTCGTACGTGTATGCGTGTGTGTGTGTTTTAGGTGGAGTGACAGAATTTAGGAGCAGCATCATCCCAGACTGACATCAGTTAGATTCAGAGGTATTCACAGCGGCTACGCCCGCAAGTGCCTCAGACAGCTGGGACAAGAAGGATTCGTGACGTCTGTTCTTTGGGTCATCAGATGTCTTGTCAGAAATCTACTCCGCAGCTTCTGTCTCCATTGCCTGTCCTGTTGCGCTCTCAACAGTCTTTGAGGCCTTTAAAGAAAAAAGATTGAAATTAGAGGAAACATTTGGAACCTGTAATCTTGTTTACTTCATAAAACACACTGTCACTGTCACTCACCTTCTTTTTCTTCTTCTTCTGAGTCTTACGGCTGGCTGAGCTTTGAAGCAAAGCCTTTATATGAAAAAAAGAGAAGAGAAAAATGACTTCCTTAACCTCATGAGGTACAGCACACAATGCATCAACACATAATGGCTCTGAGAATGCTAAGTCAGCTAACAGCATGCTGTAGCGGTCCCATTAGTCTGATCCTTTTCTTCTCTGGAAGAGGATGCAATATCCCATTCATCAAACACATTTTACCTTCAGCTCGGGATCCTCCACTTCATGCTCAGACTTGTAGAGTTCTGGCTCAAAGAGGCTGTTTGTGATTCGCAGAGGTCCATTGGCCATGAGCAGCACGGTGAACTTGAACTGGGCAACAAATTCACCTGGACAAAGAGGAGGTTGAAAGTTGCATTAAATAGTCCCACTTGGTATATAATTAAGCCATCAAATGTTTCAGTTAACAGGGCCAAACCAGACGTGGACATTTTCGTGCTTTAATTGCCTACTAGAACAGGGATAGGTTGATTCTTATTAACATCACTAATCAGTTAGTAGTAGTAATAATGCTGGATACATTTGAAAACAGCACAAAAACAAACTGCTGTAGTTGTGTTCCTACAGGTACTGGTGAGACGATGAAATACAATCCAGGAAGTCCAGTTTGAACAACACAAAGATGAGTTTTAAATAATAATAATCTTTTTGTCATTTTTAAAGGGGGGGAGGGCAGAGGAGAAAGTGTAAGAGTAGAGGAGAGTGGCGTGCTGCTGCAAACACAATTCTTTTTGTGGAGACTGTGATGGATAATAAATGAGAACCCTCGTCTCGGAAGTATTTCGATTTAGTTTCGGTCTGTGTGTATCGGTTAACCCCAATGAACTGAAACCAACCAAGCCCAGTGTGCAGTTGTTAACACGAGAGGAGGACGACACTGCGGGGAACGAGTAACAGCAGGGTTCCGGCAAGGCCTGCAACCTTTTCTTGTTGACTGACAACCTGGGCATTACTCGCAGTTATGATCTGTTAGTAGCTGGTGCAGCCATAAGGTTTAGTGGCAATTAAATCCCCTCGGCCTTACAACTCTGAAAAACTTTCAAGGTTACCAAAGCCCTTAATTACATCCCTCATTGTTCCACTCACCCTCTTTCTCATGCAGCACATTGAATGGCTGCAGCAGCTCATGTTTGGCACACTCCACCACACCCAATCTGGCCTTGCCTTCATCCTCAAACGCTCTGAGGAGACAGACAAACAGAAGAAAGAGAAATGAGGGGCGTGAAACCTGGGAGACGATTTTATTATAGATAACATGAAAAGTGAAGTGTTTGATCTGAAGCTAAAAGATGCTACCTCAGAGTGAAAGGCATTGTATCGAAGCGTCTCTCCATTTCACTGAAGAATGTCCGAGATGTCTTCATCTTTAAGCCGTACACCTTGTTGGGGTCTCGTTTATAAACGGTGGTCCTCTGACCTCCATCCTTTGCCTGATTTGCAAAATAAAACATATTTTAAATTCCTTGTCTTTATGGTATTTTCAAAATTAAGCGGAAAAAAATCAAATGTATACCAAATTTCCTCTCACCTTCCCCTCTCCAGTGCTGATAAGCACATCCACTGCATATACCTCATGCACCTCAAACTCAGCCTTCTCATGGTCCTTTCTACAAAAACAGAGACAAGGTCATCCACTGGTTAGACACTGAATCAGGCCAGTGACAAGAAGCACTTGCTGAGTGGACTCACTTCTGCTGGTCCGTTGGGTTTTGAATGATAGTTTTCTCCCCATCAATCACATGTTGTTTGAGCTGATGGGACAGCATGCCTGCACACATTGAAGGAAGTCAAGCATGTCAAATTGCATTCCGCAATTGTATACCATCAGAAATCGCAGAGCTCGAAGGTGCCACATGTTCACAAAACACCCACCTTCAATAGGGGAGCACTTGAATGACTTTGCAATCTTGTTCCAGGCTTCTGTGACCTGTGTGTTCTGATGGAAGAGACATAATGTGCATTAGATGAGGTGTGGACAGTGACGGCGTTAGTCAGATCAGTGGTCATGGCGGGAGAGTTTTACCTGGTTTCCTGGCTTAACAAGACGCAGAGCAGCCTCGGCACAGAGGTGAGCTGCTTTGATAACGTCAGCCTTCCGCCCCGTCAGTGGGTTGTCCTGAAGCGACACAGGAGGAAAGTTTAAACAAGAGGTGAAATGACAAAGTATTACTAGCTGTTATTGGTGTGACTACCAGTAATCATGTAAATTACTTTACAAATCACACAGTGCAGGTATAATTCATTCCGACAGTGATGGCATACCTTGGTCACTCCAACAATGAAGCTGTGAGCCACATTTGAGATGAAGCCATCAACGTGCACACCCAGATCACTGTGAACAAAGAGAACAGGAAAACATGAAGTAAAGACAGTAAATAAAATATAAAGTACAATTTATCCAGTACACAAGATGGACAGGTATACATTCAGCAGCTTACATTTTGACAAGGTCCCCGTCCTTCACTATGACATCAGGATCACTCTTCAGAGGGGAGTAATGGCATACACAGTTGTTAACCGACACACAAGTAGGAAAAGCGATACCTGCCAAAGAGAGAGAGAGTGAATGAGGGAGTGCTGAGTCAGAGACGCTGATGGTGACTGGTGAAATGCAACGAAAGGCTTACCTTTCTTCATGTCTTTTTCCTTCTTGAAGATTTTCCCAGTTTCTGCCATGATGAAGGCGTCTCCCTTTTCACACAGGCTGAGCACGGAGACTCCAGCCATAGCTGCCCCAACTACCGCCTTCAGAGCCTCTGCAGGACGAGACATAAAAAGAGCCATGATGTTGTTAAATGTTACGTCAGTAACAAGAGTATATATAGTTTTGGGCTGCAGCTAACCATTATTTTCTTTATCGATTAATCTGTTAGTTGTTTTCTGGGCCAGTCGATTAACAGTTTGTTTCATAAGATGTCAGAAAAAGTGAATAATGCCCATTGGGATTTCCCAAAAGGCCACAACCCCTCCAGACCAAAATCCATCTATTAATTTTCTGTTCATTGACCTGATTAATTGTCTCATCATTTCAGCACTATTACAGTCTGTATTAACAGGTGCCAGGGCTTCCACCACTGGTGGATAGAGAGGATGGATAGTTTGGTAAACATTAACATGAAGAACGACTCTTGCTCACTGTTCAAGGCTCAATTAATGACTTGTGAGCGTTGACAGCAAAGTGATTTTAACAAAGCTGATGTGACGTTTGCTAGAAGGTAAACATTTGAGAGACTGTGGTAAATGAGATGCCTTAACTTGAGATAAGTATTCTTTGTCAATGACTTGAAGCACCTACAGCATGCAGTCATCTCCACACCCTAGCCGGAGCACAAGGACGGACTGTGAATGAAAAACGACCTGTCACTGGAAATTGATACTGCATCTTTCTTTTTTTTGAAAGATGGGGATAACTGGAAAATTGGATATTCTGAGGCAGCCTATTATTAGGAAGCTGATGAACTGATTCCCTCGAACCACTAATACACTATCTGAGATTAGTATAGCTCTAATTAACTGTGGTATTATTTCGTGTTTGGTGGTTTTACTATATGTTTTTAAAACGTTATTTGGCAGGAAGGTCAGCTGTTCAATCTCCAGACTGGATGATAAATTACGGCCAAACATAAAGAATGTGGTTGAACTGGGCGACTGACAGGTGTGGGCGAGTGTCACCTGTGAGTGGGAAGGTGGGCACTGTTGAAAATGTGTGTCCGTGCTTAGCAAGCCTTCCCTGGATTAATTAAAGTTAAAGGTAAAATGGTACATTTATGTTTGGAATGGAGAAAAATGTGAAATATTACAGTTATATTAATAGTGACAGGTGCAAACATGGACTTTTGGGTTTGTTAGATTTAGTTAAATGCATGCATTTATATTAAAACAACTCTCAATTATGACATCACACCAATGATGTTGTGTGCATGTGGCCTTAAAACTAATACACTGTCTGATATGTTTTCTTCAACCACAAATAATACTGACTTTACATCGAGTTTGTGATTTGGTTTCAATCTTCAAAGTACAGTAAATGATTTATGTTTGACGTGATGTAACAGCAGGGTCCTGGGTGCGTTAACTAGCTTATGCTCACTCTCATTTTGACTTTAAATGACACCATTTAAGACAACCAGCTCTTCAGTCAGGTGAATTTTATGTGTCTCGATTTGAATTAGCTGCACGTATAACTACATTTAAATGTCGGCTACTCACAGTTTGGAACAACCCCTTATTGTCATTCAGTTTTGTACTTGTCATTGTTATCTGTTACCTTAGCAGTTACAGCTAGCTAACGCTTGCTAGTAAGGTAGCTCAGCCACATAGCTGTTAGCTAGCTAGCTAGCTCACCAGGCTAATGTGACAGCAACGTGACGTTGAGCAAATACGAGCTACTATAAAGAAAAACTGCGCCTAAATATATAGCAAGTTTTATGTTTCAATCATGTTAAACAAAGGCCTGCTTTCTAATATGAGCTACCGTTGGCACTGCTGCGGCACATGGCACAGCTGCTGCCTGGGTATGACTAGCTGACACTGCTAGCTAACATTAGACGGATCCTGATACTTGTGGACTGTTGAGTCAAGACGGCACGTTAACGCTGCATTTCACTTACGGTTCGCAATCTCGGCCCCCATCTTGTACTTGGTGACCACCAAGTCATCGGCGATGGTCTGCTCCTGCGTCTCGTCATCTCCAGACATGTTGGCAGTGTGTCCGCGAACTCAGAGTAACTTTTTCCCCGGCGGGTGTCAGTCAGTCACAGGATGGACCACGCTGCTCTCTGCACCGGCCCGCCCGACTTCGCCTGGCAGCCCACGATCACTAGATCCCGCCTGCTGCCAAAGACACACTCCGCGGTCAAGATAGTTCGCGGCCTAGCATGAGTGGTAGGCTGGCGAGAAAGGCAGGTGTGATATTTTAAATCATAATCGGGCCTTTGAACGAGTAGTTATAGCCAAGAGGGTAGTCTGCTAATATGCATCTGCTAATTTATGCATTCTGTCTTTATTATATTTATGAAAAAAACACACATCAATGCTTGCAGAAGCCAAAATGAGTGGTAAATAAAATAAAAAGAACAGTAAGTGGATACATTCTGAAAGTCTTATGTCTTTGTTTATATATTTCAGAGACGTCATTGATGACAAAATATGAATAATAAGTCTGGGGAAGATTTGGAAAATATGCCCATTAGGCTATGAACTTGGATTTGAACGGCAACGGAAGAGTGCGGAAGTGAACCCCTCGCTTCTCTCATCATCTCTGATGTGCCTCTGACCAAATCGCGCGCGACTGCGTCACCGATGCGTTCACATGCCTCCATCTCATTTTCTGCTGTTCATGCTGTTAGTATGACCGAACACAAGATGCAAGATGTGCAAAAATAACCAGTTGTTTCATTTTATGTAATATAATCACATTGCAACAGAATCACAAAATAAACACGTCTGTATTTTATTGTTTTATTTAATAGGCACACTATAAAACAATGTAAAAAAAA
>NTHP01000024.1:2486729-2506380 GCA_003416845.1 Oplegnathus fasciatus
AAAAAAAAAAAAGACTGCTCTACACAAATCAATGACACAAGTGATTTGATATTTGCAAAATAATTGTATTTATTCATTTATATAATGATTCATGTTATAATAAATTGTACAAAAAGACTGCTCTACAGAAATGGGACATGGTCACCTCATCTTACTGATACAAATTGCACACATATTTTAACAATGAAGCATTCATAGTTGTAAAGTAAACTTTATATGCCTCTTTATAATTCAGGAACTGCTCAATAATGCCACATGTTTTGCCTGCTGCTGTGTAACCTTTATTTTGTGGTTCTGTACCAACTCACAGCCGGTTTCATAAACATTTATTTGCTACATAAAACTGTGAAAATGAGATTCAAGGGTGTGTTTCTTTTATTACTTTTATCAAAGTTTGTTGTTTGCTGGAACCCAAAGAAAGAAAAAAACTTTACAAAACTACCCACATTTATGACAGGAGCTAAAGTAACTGCAACTGTCCCAGTCCACATTATTAGGTGCGTACAGCATCTGGCTTGAGGAACAGTCTGCTGTGCCAGTAGTCTGGGTTGTCAAATGATGTGTTGCTGCCAGGTTCCCCCATGCCAGCACACACCTTGATGTATCCCCCGATCCCTGCACACCTGCCGCTGCCCGTCTCCTCGGGAACAGCCCTCCCCTTCGCTGGGAGGTTCTGGTAGTCTGCCTGCTCCCACCCACTGGGCACCACTCCAAGTCTGGTCATCTCCTCGTACTCCTCCACCTTTTCTTCCCCAGCTGTGAGCACATCTGGCCTGGGCATGACCATACCGCTCTGATTCCCCTGAAGTGCGGGTTGTTTATTTGTGTTGTGGTACTTCTCCTCTTCCTCTTCCTCCTCCTCGTGCTCTTTTTTCAACACCTCCACTATTTGGTCTGTTTCCTCTGTCTCTGCTGCACTCTTTGCAGATGTTTGACTCCCACGTCTCTCCCATGCTGGATCCTCTCCCTCTGTAGAGTCGGATCGCCTGATATCCATGTATTCATACCTGCCTATCCCTTGGGCTGCCGCTCCTTGGTCATCCACAGCTCTGATCCCACTAGGAGAGTCCCCAGTCAGCTGATGTTTGTCTGTGGAGTGTCTTTGCTCTGCAACACTTCCTTCACAATCCTCCTCTACTTGCTTGCTCCTCACCGCTGAGATTGACGTCAGAGTTTCCACATGTGCCGTGTCCTCTACAGGTGATGGAGCCATGAGAGTTGGAGAGGGTAAAGGCGAGGTTTTACGACAAAGTGCCACCGAAGGGGCATCTGCCTGTGATAAGACGCCGTTGGTCGAGCAAGGAGGAGCACCAGACTCTTTGCTCATGATTTCATACTCCTGGGAGGGATTTATCACCACAAGAGACAGATTATTCTTGAGTCTTGAGTTTCTTCGCCCAGAATGAGAGACCCTGCAGGCTGGGAGCCATGAGAGAATGTGGAGTAGGAAGAAAAACAGATTATGTATTGTTTATGCTATAATTTACCAATTATTTTCAAAAGGCAACAAAGCAAGCAGTCAAACAAATAATATCATAAGCCAGCATGCTCCAATCTTGGTGCTGATAATTTACCTCTCTCTGGAGTAACAGGTGACCCAGCCAGGACATAGCCATAGTGGTCCACCTCCTCCTCTTCCTCTGCCGTCCACACCTTATATGAGGATGGACTTGATGCTGTTGAGAGTTTTCTGTGTCGGCCGATGGATATGCGAGGGTTACCCTGCTCGGAGCCAAACCTGGCCCTGTGAAGACTCCCGCTCCGTAAACCTTCCTCGCGCAGCTCTGCCTCTCTGCTGCTCCCCCTGACCTCTGACCTCTCGGGCAGCGTCCGCACCGAGCTTAGTCGAGACCTCTGCAGCCACAGCTGAGACAGAGAAGCAAAGATTTGGACTGATGCAGCAGCTTGTAGAAATTAATCCGACTATTTTTAAACCGAGAGGGACCAGAATGACACATTTTAATGTGTCTCACTTCCTGAGGTAATGACCTACTGGCAGTGCTGGCTCGTAAAATTGATTTCAATATGGCTATTGGCAAAGTGTAGTACTAATGCTGATTAAAGTGAAGCTGTAGTTACAGCTAAATATATCTACTTTATCATCATGTGCAAAGAAAGCAGGGTGGGAATGTGTTTGTTTGCGTGCATTCGTGTGAACATGTGAGTCTGTATCACCTGGCGGATGCTGTCCACGGGGCTGGGGGTCATTGTCAGGTATCCAATAGCTCCAGCCTGAGAGGTGCCACTCTACAAATCAGAAGAGGAGAAGTGTTATGTGCTGGTTCCTTTGCCTCTGATCCAGTCACAACAGTCCTAAAGTATCAAATATAAGATGTATTTCATTACCCTGTAAGAATTAATCCGTGAACGAGACAGACTCCAAGATGGAGAGTGTTGGAGAGGAGGGGTAGCCAAACCATCCCCCAGTCCCTCCTCATCTTGGTCGTCCAAATCTGCCTCCAGAAGCCCTCGCTCTGATTCCCTTCGATGGATCTCTCCTGAGGTCGTTTCTGCTCCTTCCAACTACAGAATAACATTGAAGTACAGGGTTTAAGGCCTAAGTGAACAGCCAGTGGGCTTAGCTGTAAAATAAATTACGATGATAGCCTCACCTTGATGACAAGATATCTGTGTGGGTCTCTTGCCATGCGAGTAAAGTCACTGGCCAGCTCTTTAAAGGTCGGCCTTATATTTTCATCAATCATCCAGCCTGGAGAGGAGATGTAAAACAATTCAGATCATGTCTTTGTGTGTTTGTGTCTACTGGTGCGATGTTTTGTCGCGCTCACATTTAACCATGACCATGTAGACGTCTATGGTGCAGATGTGGGGCTGTGACAGTCGTTCGCCCTTCTCCAGCAGACTCGGCACTTCCTGAGGCTGCACGGACGCGTACGGCTCCGCCCCAAATGACATCATCTCCCAGACTGTCACCCCTGTCCGGGAAGAGAGACGCCACATTTAAATGCTCCCCGTGCCAAAAATTCAGACAGCAGGTCTCAAGAGTAAAGTTTATTTATTGGCACATACTGTATAACACTACACACACTCACACAAACACACAGCCTCTTACCATAACTCCAAACGTCACTTTGATGAGTGTACCTTCGAAACAAGATGCTTTCAAGTGCCATCCATTTTATGGGTGTCTGGATTAAGAGACAAATTGCAGACAAGCCATGCAGATTGATTCCATTACTGGAAGAGACAGTGAAACCCTCTTAACTGTGACTTGACAATTTCAAGGTGCATCTGGAACTGAATGAGTCATAACAACCTTGGTGTTGGTGTAGACGTATTTCTTGTCGTCGGGATAAAGGAGGTCTGCTACACCGTAGTCAGAGATCTGGACCTGGTAGTCGTTCTTCAGCAGGATGTTGCGGGCAGCCAGGTTCCTGTGGACCATGCAGTGCTCCTCCAGGTAGTACATACCCTGACACACAAACATACATACAGTATATACCATATATATACACTGACAGTTTGTTCATACCATTTGGTGGCTCAAAAGAATCTGTAATTCCAGCTGCACTTACTTTAGCAATCTGCACACACCAGTTGAGCAAGCGCTGGGGGTCCAGGCTGTTTTTGTGGTGCCTGATGTGCTCCAGTAAGGAGCCCTGTGAGCTAAGCTGGGTCACCAGTTGCAGAGTGGGACCTGGACAGATGCCCAGCAGCCTAACAATGTAGGGATGGTCCAGGCTGCCCATGGACAGCATATGCTACAAAGAGAGCAGGTTGTCAAACACTATATACTTTTTTGACAATTTTATGATACTTGTATTGATCTTGTGATATGTTTGTTTAAAAAATGATCACAATGATGAGTAACAGGCATCATTGTAAAAATGAAAATATTTGTCTTTTCCTTCTCATCATATTCTATGTTATATGTCACATTAATTGCTACTTCTGTGATGTTTTAACTTCTTTCAAGAGTGTAAGAAGCTCCTATTCTCACATCAGTGATCTCAGTGAAGGTCTGTCGGCCTGAGCTATCTTGGATGGTCTTAATGGCCACAGGGATCTTCACTGTCTCTCCTTCTGGAGTCCAAAAACCCTTAAACACAATTAAATGTACAGCAGCAGTCACATTGGTTCACATGAGTCTGCAAAACTTGGATAAGACTCTAAATCTAAAACTATAATAGAGCATAAATCAGTGGATAATCAGTGGATGTCCAAAAAAGACATCGATAAATACCTTGTTCACTGTGCCAAAAACTCCAGAGCCAAGGGCTTTGATTTTCTTCAGCTCGGAGGGCCTCAGGATGCGGGCATGAACCTTGGTACCTTTCTCTCCGGGACCCAGTGGCTCAAAGCTCTGCCAAAAACACAAGAATAATTCCCAGATGATTTTTTTTCCTCTCTGAAAATAAGTGCATGCAGCAGTCAGAGCAAAGGCAGCTTATGGCAGCTTATGAGGTTGCAGGGCCTCTAGAGTCTCACCTCTCCGCTCTCAAGGTACCTCCTCATGGCTCTCTTGCGGCGGATGGCCAGGCCACGGTGGTACAGCACGCCAAGGAAAAACAGCGCCAGGCAGAAAATCAAGCCAGCCGGGACACCTAAAGCTATACCTGTGATCTGACCACTGCAGAGTGAAGCAGAGAGAGATGCCAGTGTGGGGATACAGGGTGAAAAAGTCAGAAACAGCAAGTATCTTTATGAAATGTCTGAGTAAAGTTAATGTCTAAAAACAAAATGAGAGGTTCAGGTGTGCAGTTTGTGAAGTTAAGAGACGCAGCACTTTTTTTGGAATCTATCCAAGTACCACAGTGAGATGTGGATGATTCACTCATATTGAGGTGTAGTGTTTTATATTCACCAGCAGGGGGAAACACTCACCTACTAACTGCCAGCCTGGCTGCCTCTAAACAATCATTTAATCCTGGGCCTGAGCATCTGTAACACATAAACACATCGTCATCTTCAACATATATTGATTTAGTTTTTGTTTCACATCTATGAACGGACATGTGAAAATACACACTTATACTTTGAGTGCAGTCTCACCCCTGCGTGCAGTTGTGGTGACATGGTTCACAGTGACCCTCCCTGTTGGGGTATTTGAAGATCAGTCCCCTCTGTCCATCATTCACTCCAGTGGGACAAGAGGACATGCAGTAAGGACCATCTCGAAGGTGGCTGCATGCCACACACTTGTCGGCACCCTACCAAAGAAAGAGAGGAAGGCAGAAAAAATGCCTTTGTGTAGTACTTATAGATTGATTCCAAGACAGAATAAATGATTTAGACCATTAGCTACTGTATATAATTTGTAATATAATGGGCAAGGAGTGACAGAGAGTCAACACTAAATTTCTTAATGGAAGACCGCAGTGCCAGCATTTTGCTGAGGTTTTCGTTGCAAATTTAACATTGGGCAGAGGGTGTCACAAGGGCAGCAAAGGTTTAAAGTTATTTGAGAGAAATTTCTTTCAATAATTTAGATTGCAATTTTCTTCTAATACAGGGCAAACAACAACTTGTGTGTAGACAGTATTAATATTACTGTATCAAAGGTGTAGGTTTGGTTCAGAGGTGGGGAGACACTGTAAAACAAACAGAAACTGTACAAAAAAACTATTATGAGTGGGTACAATCAAAGGAAATGATTACCAGTCCAGTACAGCTGGCTTTCCCACTCTGAGGCTTACACTCGGGATGACAGGCAACACACTCGCCATCAGGCCCTGCAAATTCCCTCAGAGCTCTGGGAACACAATATACAAAAAAATACATAGACAGAATATATATACTCAACCCACAAACAACATCAATAAGAATACCAACACATACATGCATCCACTGACCCTGTGTGAAAATTACAGCTGCCCACACATGTGCCGTCTCGGCTGTAGTTCCTACAGGAGAGACACTGGTCGGGCCTCGGGCCCCAGCAGCCTGAGTCTGAACACAGTGGGTCACACACATGGCCTTCTGCAACTGCAAAATGTAAGAAAAGCATCAGGAAACTGTTGCAGCAATATATCAATTACATTTAACTCAAACTAATAAAATTGCAGTATTGAAGAAGATGATGTGGAATACATTTTCCTGACCATAGTATATGTAATATATCAACATGGAGATTGATAAAAGTATATAGTGTCGTTTGTTCAGTTCAAAGAATAACAGATAACAAATTCAATGTTTCTTTTTGGATTATAGAAGAGTTTTCTTCTGTCCGACCCCGAGCTCGCCTCACCACACTCTGCCAGTGGCCTGTTGTTGTTGAGGTTGTTGACTCGAACTCTGCGGCCTCGGAACAGCTGCACCCAGTTTACGGTGTGGTGGTAACAGAGGTTGGCATTCTGACTGATGTACACACTGCCATCACTGATCTCCCGGAGAGAGCGCAGACCCAGTGAGGTAAGCGTGGGGATGCGCATCACCATCAGAGAAAAACGCCTTTGGTTAGAGGGTTGGAGGATGGACGAGGACCAGGGAGACATAAAGAAAACAGAGGGAAAGATAAACATTTAGGTTAGCCGGAGAAAGATTTGAAATAGAACAAATGTCAAAGAGAGGTACTCAAAATGTGCAACATTGGTTTGTCTCTGCAGATTATGTTTTAGTTCTAAGCCAAATGGCATGCTGCAGCTTGGATGTCTGCATTATAGAGATCACACACACACACACACACACACACACACACACACACACACACACACAGTCCATACAGTACCTGTTCACAGCTGTGAAGCATAGAGAGAGAAGAGAGACATTAGAAAGCACAGGGGGCTCGTCATGAGGTGTTAACACAGAGAGCAGCTTAGAAGACTGAGCAGACAGATAGGAGGGTGTAGAGAGTGTGAGAGAGCAGCGATGACACATGCTTATGCAACGCACTTCACGTGTAATACAGATAGGTATTAGTTTAGGCAAAAACACGAGCATCAGAACCGGATAGCAGGGATAAAGCAGGTGCTTAGGGCCCCACAGCTGCCAGATTCATCCTCTGTTCATTTTTCTTATAAACCTAAATAACATCGATCATAATGGCTTTAGTTCTGTTTAAGTATCTGCTCCTTCCATATGAAGGAAAATCTTGTACATCATTAGTGATCTCACATGGCGTGTAAACAAGCCTTACTTGTAGAGCGACCTCCCTTGAATGGTGGTGAGACTCGAAAAAACGGACAGATCATTCAGTTCTTTGGGCCACGACTGGATGTTTAGGATATCTGACAATAAGACACAGTGATAATGTTAAAACATGATTTAAGGACCATAAAGGTTGTTTTACTGTAAATACAAACCTGTTATTTCTCTGACGGTGCGGAACACTTCCAGCCTTTTGGCATCCAGGGGCGGGATGTTTTTAAAGTCGTCTCTATGAAGAATAAAAACACACAATATGAGCAAGCTGACTGTACGGCGCTGCGCTCCGAGATTCTTCAGGCAAGGCAGACAATTACCCAAGAATCCCTGTGACCAGGAAGTGAAGGCTGCCCTGGATCTTGGTGCAGTTGATGAAGCTGTCGATGTTGCTCGAGTCCACGGTCTGCCTGTGTTCAGCGCCAGTGCCTTCACACACTGCAGGGATGAGCAGACGCCATCATTAGCTTTGATGACTGCCAAATAAACTCAGTGTAAGAAGTGGGAAGTGTTTATTAGTGTCAACCTTTTGGGCAGAGTCCACTGCAGAGCTCACACTGCCTCTGGCCTTCTCTTTCCACCTCCATCTTGTCTGGGGGACAAACGCTCACACAGGAGCTACCGTCCACCACAAAATGGGCTACAGGGAGAAAGAAAGGAAAGACGCTGTTGATAAAGTTCAGGAGAGACAGAAGAATCATATGACACAGGTTAGTTAGAGTACACTCAAACAAGCACAGGCAACTCACTGGGGCACTGGGAGACACAGATGGATCCGTACTGATATTTGGCATTGGGGTTGGTCTCCATTTGAAACGTCTGCTTGTTATAGATCAAAGTCTGGGGACACTGGGGCACACAGGCTCCAGAGTCGTTGAAAAGACGACACGCCTATATAGGTGCACACATACACACACACACACACACACACACACACACACACACACACACACATTTGAGCAATTTCTTTAAGAAATGAGATATCCTTTTGAAAACACTGACAATCCCATGTGTCAAACTTATGGCTACAACTGAAGTCCATTAAAGGTAACCAAGTATAGACATCATCTGAAAGGAACCTGTAACCACGGTTTTGCATGTTTTGACTTAAATCCTATAAATCATTTCATTCAAATTATTTCTGTTTAATATGACTTCTTAACATTATATAACACTATATATACTATACTATATAAGCTTTTAAGTTGAGTTTTAACCATGCTAGCGGCACGGCTCTGGGGATGGCAGTGTCAGTCTGTCCGTCCACCACTTTGGTACAGACTGAAATATCTCAACAACTGTCGTATGGATTGCCATTAAAACTTGCACAGACATTTATGGCCCCCAGCTGATGAATCTTACAGATTTCGGTGATTCCCTGACCTCTTGGTGGGTTTGACATTTTTAGTTTTGAATGAAATGTCTTGACAACTATTGGGTGGATTGCTTTGAAATTTGGTTCACAGATTCATGCTCCCATCAGGATGAATTACAATAACCTTAGTGATCCACGCGCTAAACTATTATTCTATTATGCCTGCTGAACGTCAGCATGTCAGCATGTTAAAAGTTATCATTTAGTTCAAAGCACCGCTGTCCCTAAGACAGCCTCACAGCTGCTAGCATGGCTGTTGACTCTTAGTCCTGTTTACCCACCAGGCGACCAGGATTTTAAAGTCAGCTGCCATGAACTATTGTATTCACAAGCTATGCTGTTAGGAAATGAAACCCAGAAGCTCAAAAAGAATGTAAACTTGTTTGCTGTTTGGCAGCTGACTCTCAAATATCAGATGCACCAACAAAAAACAACTGTATTACCATACACTGATAACATAGCAAAAATAAAGTGGGTTGAGTGTCCACAGTAACCAAGTTTCAAGCGTCTGCAAGGGGATTTCCATACAGTATTACTGTAACAAAAACCAACAGCTGCCTGGAAGATGGGAATTAAATCCAAAGAATGTCCATGGTTTGTAATTGAATAAAATGTGGATAAAACCCACCAGTCAAGTCCGTAAAAAAATTGACTTTCAAGTCTGTATATTACAATAGAATCAAATGTGATTGGAAGCACAGAATTAAAATTGGGAAGCAAAGCATTTTTTCCATAAAGGAGACAAAGCAGTTTGAAAAAAAAGCCCTATTTCACGTTGTCTTCATTTTATCAGCAGATTCCCGTAGTGAGGTAATAACGGAGCACTTACAAAACAGTCCACGTCCAGAGGGCCTTTACATCCTGCTGCACACTCTATGTGACAGCAGTCCCTGGGGCTCGTCCCAAAACAGCGGCCATTACACTGTGGAGCGCACACCGTCTTAGTCACTGAGACACACAGGAGAGACGGGTTGAACAGAGGTCACCAATGTGCATGTGTGTGTGTGTTGTGGCTTTGTGCCTTTGTTTGTGCATCTCTCTCTGTCTCTGTGTATTTCTGTCTATGAAGAGAGACATTCTGTGAAGAGAAGGAAGGAGGAGGAGGAGGAGGAGGAGAGAGATAAAACAGAGAGAGAAAATCAGGGAGAAAGAGGGAAACAAAACAATTGAACACTCACAGATCTGACACTGGTCCTCATTTGGCCCCCAGCAGTAATCTCCACAAGATTTGTGGCATGGGCCTGAGAGAGAGAAAAGACAGAGAGAGACAGACAGTACTTGTAAGAAAAGACAATCTAGAGATAATTTCGGGAGATGTGAAATAGGACTATCCCAACGCAGACCTCTCTCTCCATTGTACTGGATCTCAATAGGGGCACTGTTGTCCCTGATGATATCTTGCCAGAAGATCCAGGGGCCATAACTCAGGTACTTGTTGTTGATAATCTGCACTCCTCCCTCCAGAATCTCTGTGAAGTAATGAGTGAGAAATTATGCAAGCTACAGAGAGAGAGCAGGCAGGATCAGGATATCCTTCAGAAAATGTTGCAGTAACGCTATATATATATATATGTATATATGCTGAACAGCTGAACTCCATTTAGCTGCTTTGCGTTCACCATCACACTGTCGTGGCTTTCTGGGACACTTGAATTGAACAGAGCCATCGTTAATGTAATTAGTAACACCTTTGCTTTTGCTTTTGCAACCTCTAGCTTTTATACGACTTCAGACATCGAAAAATAGCTGACAACGAGTATCAGTTGAGACTGTGATTTTGTCCTAAATGTTTCCTATATTTTGTCACACTACACTTTCAAAGAATGAGTAACTGTCCGCTGTCAACATCTACCATTCTCTACCCATAAAATGGCACATTTTATGTTTCTTTCCACAACAAAACTTAAAGAAGCTTACTCAGAAGAACAGCAGGACCTGCATTTTTCTTTATGGTGCTATTGGACATGTTTTTTGTCCATGCTTCTGTTTTCCTGTTATCCCTCTTTACCTGTCAGATTGGCGAGCCCCAGCTGCCGCAGGCCGTTGGAGCCGTCCTTGGGGTAGTTGAAGAAGACAGAGAGAGCAAAGCGTCTTTCATAAAGGCTGTTTCCTCTGATGACACGTAGTTTCCCTAGAGGAATCTCCTGAAAGTGGTTCATGGCAATGAGGACATAGCCGGTCACCTCGCGGATTGTCTGGAGGGAAAAAGAGGAGTACACGTCGACACTTTGTACGTACAAATCAGCTGAAAGACGAGGGAGAGAGGAGAAGGACTGAGACTGATGATTTTTACCTTGAGGAAGGAGAAGTCCCAGTTACTCTCAATCTGAGTGATCTCCAGGTTTCCCATGATGATCTCACAGCCATCATACCGGTCCTTAGTTAGGTTGTACTGGTTCTCCTGAGAACCTGTGGAGCTCAGTCCGTTCTGCGTACCAGGACACACCACTGACATATACAGGGAGGAAAGACACACATTACTATAAGTTTGACAAAAACAAGGGGTACTTGAAGGGTTATTTAGGGGATTAGTGAAGAGAAGTGTGGGTCAGTGCATCACTTTCACTTGCTATACTCCATGTTTAAGGACCATGCCAGTGGTTATGCATGTTTACTACAGATCATATGTACTTTACATCACAGTTAACTAAGTTTTTGGATGTATTTTTCCTTACTGTCCAGGGAGCCGTTGATTACTGTTCATTTCTGTTCATGCAGCTATAATTAATAATTAATTCAGACTGTGATACCATACAGAAATGCTGGGAATGGTGGAAAAAACATAGCATGTAGTTGAAAATGATTGGAAAAAAAGTAAATTATACATGACTTGTAGCTAGGGAGCTAAAACATGCAAAAACACTCGTATGGTCCTATAATTATATTGGCTCTATTGTTTCTGTAGTATTTATGGGTTTGGTGAGTCTTCTTTGTGCTCTGTATGCTGCTGTGTTGGCGAGTTTGGAGAGTTTGTTGTGAAGCAGAGTAAAACAGGCAGGCTGTAACCCTGGTACATGGAGCAGTCCAGGCCTGGGGCTGACGGAGTGGAGGCCGAGGGGTCGAGAGAACGGGGCTTTTCTCGGACAAAGTGTCTCATTGTGATAAAACTATAAATGTGGACAGTGTGTCCCAGTGAGTGAAGAGTGATGCAGTGACAGACAGTGCTTCTGTGTGTGTGCATGTGCGTACGTGTGTGTGTCTGTGTTGCTGAGATCATACCAACAGACAATGGGCCATGTGTGAGTGGGACATTCTGGCAGAGGGAAGGGAAATATCGTGAACGGAAGGAGACATACACACCATCTCGTACTGACCAACAAAAACTGTGGCACTGGCCCTTAATGTGCAAAGATTAGGCACCTGCAGCAGCCAACGCAAGTCACGCTTCCTGTCTTCATTGGGAACACGCAGAGGTATAAACCAGAATCTTCCAGCTACACTGAAATTACCTCCATAAACCTTTGAGGCTTGTTGCATGTGTTCTTATGGAAAATATTGGAGAGTTGCATGCTGACCAATGACTGTAGCATCACTCATATCGTCATGCATTTACTCATTGACGCATGGTTCTCTTGAGTAAACATAGGCACTGAATAGAAGTGGAACTCACAGCTTATCTGAGAAAGTTGCAGGATAATTCTGACTATTAGAGCAATTAAAACTGCACAAAACACATGCATAATGCAAACAACTAAATAACCCTTTGAAAAGAAAATGAGTGATTGTCATTATGCACCAAAACCAAAAGCAATCATCTTCAGATTGCACATATCAACATGAACAGGACCAGCTGTCCTCAGTAGCTTTTTACAACTGGGGTCACTGCCATGCAGGCAATTTGGTCTGCACCATTAATGTCGCTGCCATTCCTCACTAGCAGTATATAAAGTGGTGATATGGTGTTGCATGAAGGGCCTTCATTAGAGCCCAATAATAACAGTAAAAAAGCTCTCAAGGAGGAGAGCACAGTAAGTACTCTGTGATCTGAGCGAAAGGAAAGAAGAGATGAGGGTTAATAGCCTATAAAATGCAGCCCTCTTAACCCCTGACAAGTCTAGATTGCATCCATGTTAATCATCTATTCTATTCTATTCTATTCTATGCCACAGAATATAGTTGCATACCATGTTAGAAGCTGTGGCCTTTCGAGGCAGACACATGCTGAAGAGTAACTGCCAACATGTGAATTCAAGCAGGCAAATAAAATGAAACAAAAATCCTGGTTAATGTCTCTTACAATAGCAGAAATAATGAAATCGTAGCGATCAGAACAGACTAGACCTTGTTTCTGACATGGAATCATAAATTCCCCTACCTTCATGGGTTTGGGACGATGCTGTATGAAGGCTCCACGATAATGTCACACACAGTAATATGATTCGCCACTGAATCATGTTGGTCTGTTTAGTGAGATATTATCATATCACACAGGTTTAGGTAGTCGCCCGAACAGCCAATGTTGTGTAGGAGAGAAAATAAAGGAAACATATATGGCAAACCAAAAAATATTCAGGTTCCACGTTCTGTAAGACAAAAAAAATCCAATATCATGAAGTCAAAGTGAAGGAAAAACGCAACTCCTTCTTTAAAACTTCGCGCAAAACATCTGTAATAGGAGCAGATAAATCGCGCTAATTGCAAAACTGAAAACGGCGAACAAGTGGCAGTTTATTTTGACGCTGGGTTTTCCCTCCCAGAGAGAGACACGTGATTGGCCAGGAGCCATATTTATTCACCAATCAGAGGTTGGTCCGTCATTTTTTTTTTTTTTTTACGAGCTGCGGCCTCATCCAAACGGGAAAATCCCTTTAGATTTAAGTGGAATATTCAATTAGAGATAAGAATTGTGTTTTTTCCCCACATATAAAATAAACCACAACAAACACATTAGACTTACATAGAAAATATAGAGCTGAGTAACATTCAAATTCATGAATCATCAGGCTGACACTTTAGTATCACAGACTACCTTTAGCATGCAAGTTGACTGCTTTTAGGTATAAAATAATACAAATGATAAAAGTCAGAAAAATGCAATATGGCATACAAATGCTTGTGATTTAAGCTTTTGCATGTTGCACCACAGTGTGAACGCCACGTACCCTATATGTCCCTTTATGTGCAGTTATTTTGGTTTCATGTTGTCAGCTGCTGCATGTGGAAGCAGTGCTGTGGTCTCCCAGTCAGCACCCAGTGCTGTGAGTGGCTGCACTGTTTCCCCCTGTAAAGAGCAGTATTGTCCCCACAGCCCTGTCAACTGGTTAATCACCTCTTTGATGCATATGGAGCGGACTGTCACAATGGGCACATTGTCAGATGGTCAAGTGACTTCTGAACCCAAAACAAGAACATGCTTAATTTTGAGAAAATGGCCTCAGAGTAGAGCAAGATTCCTCAACATGAAGCTGTGAGTGAAAAGGGAGGGGGGGACAGGCTAATGGATGGATGTCAGTAACTGCCTCTGACAGATGTACTGTTAATCTTATTTTGTATGAGAAAGAGATGGCCGAACAGTTGCTGTTTGTTTGGAAGTATCTCTATGTGGGAACTGAATGATAGTGAGACTATTCAATCATCATTATTATCAATTTTCAATGAAATTGTGATTTTAATGTTGCTCTCTGGTGTGTTCACCAATAAAGGCCACCAAATACAATATAAAGTGTAAAAAATAAAGCCTTTTTTGTTGTAACATGGTTTAAGTACACTTGAATTATTCATGCATCAGCCTGTACCATTAAGTTCAACTCACAACTGCCCTCCACCAGAAAGTTTTCCATCCAGCAGGAGGAGACAGAGTCTGAGGGTTGGTGCTCTGGTCTCAGAGCTGCCTCTGGGCCTGTGGGAGGTGGACTCTCAGCCAGTGTTTGCACCTACATGGCTGTTTTTACATGATACAGTCATACGTTTTGGTACAATCTCTAATCTGTTGTAATAAAATGATCAGCTGAGATTTGTCCACTTGCTCACTGAGTGATGGAAAACTTTACAGAGCAACATTACTCAGTAAGTTGGAAGAAATTTTCACAACTTATGAAGTCACTTGTGTAGTTAAACATAAACAGCAGTCAGTGTTAATTTTTCACTCTTGTTCAGTAAAACAGTATAAAGTGAAAAAAAAATCACAGTGGAAATGAAACTACAATGATATCAAACAAAATATATTATTATTTTTCACATTCTCTGGAGGGTTTCTCTGTTGTCGGGTCAAGAAAAGTGGCTTCCATAAAGGCCCGATGGTTCCATGGTTTCTGCAGAGTCTGGCAGTTTCACAACGCCACCGTGGTGTCAGCCTCAGTGTCAGCCCTGGTGGCCCTGTCCCTTCCAAGGCGAGCTGTGGGGGTGACTGCTGTGGCCTTTTGCGGTTGCCACTCCCTTCAGAGATTGATGAATTGATTGTGGGGCTGCTGCCAGTGTGTCTGTGCCCTGGGTGAAGGCGTCCCGGTTACGGGTGGGAATCCCAGCTATGGCATCCGCCCTGGGGCTACTATTGTGGCCGTCCTGCAGGGGGCCCTGGGGGCTGGTGGCCCCGGGAGCAGCTCTGACCCACATACTGCTGTCACACCCCTGGAGACACAGCGGCACTCTCCCCTACATGGACTTCTGATTGGCTCAGACAAAATGACTCTCTGTGGAGTGCAGCAATTCCACAGGGAAACTACCTGATTGTGCCAAACTTCTCTTGATGGCAGCAGTTAGGAAAGGCCAAAAGAGAAAGACGACATAGATCCACGTCCTTCCCACCTATTTGACCTGCTCTTTCCCTGACCATGTCCTACCAGTTCAATAATCAAGCCTGTAATATGTGCTGGTAATTAATCCGCCTTTAGTCTTATAACTTAGCATTTGGTAAGTTAAAATGAATCCTTAAATCAGAATCTTTAAGTAAAACAGATCTTAAAAATATGTTTGTTTGTTTTTTTTACTTCACTTGAATGTTTAACCTTCACTGTGCAGAATGATGTTTTTATCTACATAATCCACTTTTTGTGGAAAAACCACATCACACACAAATTATTATTCAAAGAGAATATTTTTTAGTATTAAAATGTGTGCAGGGGATCTTTAAATTGTGACCAAAGTGGGGGAAAAGGCTGAGATCTAAACAAACAGAGAAATAAACACAAGCTTGTAAGGACCAAAGTGATAAGGTAAAAAATGAGTAAGGCAAAGCAAATTTGTGTTTTGGTCTTTTTATTGATTGATCGATGTAGTGCCAGGAATCATTAAATCATTCAACACTTTTGCACCAGTTTGTGTTGTTTTTACTTCCTCCTCTTGGTAATATTCCACTAAATCAAACAAATCCACATTTGGTTTGTTCCTTTTTGAATAAACATGATCAGTTGGAATGTTCTGCAGTCTCTTTTTCTACATTTTTCAAGTTAAAGTCTGCCAATAGTCATTGAAAGAAGGATGTTTAGCCACAACAGTACTGTGAGCGCATCGGTGTTACAGATGATAGGTTGCCTGTCCAATCAAACCTCTTATCAAAAACAAATTAACCACTGGCAATATAAGGCCACAAAAACAATTTTCACACCAAACTGAATGTAATAGAGGGCACGTCACACACACAAGCTGCTGTCAGTTATACATATCTGCCAACACACTGACCCCAATATCTACAGGTGTATCAACAACACTTTAAATTTGACTGCGAATACCATGGTATACTTTTCTTGTTACATAAACATATATACAGTTGCGCTGACATAGAAAAGCATGCTTTTGCATATTAGAAGGTTGTTCGGTAAACTTTACACTAAATCCATAACATTTATCAGTACAGCATTGATCCAACCAGCAGCAGTAATTTAGACTAACAAATATAGTCTGAGGAAACAGGCTATTATAATTCACTTTTTATTACAGATCTTGTACAGTATTAACATGCCTTATGATGCAGTATTACTATCATCCTCTCTCCTATTTTTTTTCTTCAAATTATGTGATTTGTGTGAACACTCAAAAAGACAACTGTCTGATCTAGTTAGCAAATGAAGAAAAACAACACTAAAATCAACACTTGCCTTTGAGTCCAAAATAAATAAATACTCCATTCAAAAATACCAGAAAAAAACAGACATTACATTTTGTACAACGATAATGCATTTAGAGTAGTTTTGTGCAACATGGTGCACAGAGATACGGTTAACACAAGAAACACATATAATGCCACGCCAATTAGGGATGACTAAATCAGGATGACAAGCAATGTGAGTTCTTCTGACAGATATAGTGCAGCTGCTCGCACAAACTGACTTAAAAGATAAACATTCGAAACCATGTAAGCTCTCTGATATTGCCAATCACATGCTCTGCTGCATCACTCTCCACAGGGCGGGCCAATAGCAGCATTTTTTTTCTAAGCCACAGAACTGGTACAGTGTGCCTGTTCTGTCATCTGTATCAGTTCAGATATCACACCTCGCTAACGCCAGACAAATTGTTTTAACCCTTGTTGAGCCAGGCAAGTCGACTAGGAACAAATCTTTATTTACAGCAGTGGCCCGCAGCAGTTCACAGCTCTTACCAAGCCCACGAGCCAGTACTGGGATATCTCCATGCAGATTGGGGAAGCGGTAATATACAGTGATACCGGGGCTTCTTTTTTTTTTTCCACCAGCTGCCTTAGCAGGAAATGCACATTGCAATAAAGGGAGAGTAACCATATGATGCACTTAGAAAATAAAGCCAATAAACAATACATATGAATAAATAAATAAATAATGGTTGACAAAAATATAAATTGTTTAAGACTATCCAGTATGTCATCAAGTTTTGTGTTTACTAAAATAAATAATAATAATACATACATTTAGATAAAACCTAAAATGACTGAAATAACACATATTGAGCTCCGAAGCGCATAATCTGGTGGTGGTAAAACATTGGTATGGACAGAAAATGACAACTTTACATTTATCTGAGCCTGTATGAGTATACTGTTTTTAAACAATGTGATAGTATTCTGAGATAGTAGTAGTATTCCCACTATACTATTATGACATTCTTTATAATTTACATTAAGTTTAAAGTAACTGAGGGAAGGTTGCTCTGCCATCATGAGTCTACACCATCCCTTTTTCTGAACAAATTAAAAGGGGATGGAGGTCAAAGGTCATAGAGACTGCGAAGTAGGGGAAATACATATGCCTTTACAGTAACATTATACTATTACATCCCAATATTTATGTATTCGGCTTGTAAGAATGTAAGTAATTTAGGTCAACTTCGACACCGTTGGTTTGTAAATATTTCAAAATGCTCACCGCAGATCCAAACAAATTAAATTAATCAAAATTAAGATATGAAATGAAAGTATTTTGGGGGGAGAAAGCCATTGAGAGTCACCCCCTGGGAGCTTTTCAGCACTGCCTCTCCATGTAAACACAATGGATCCACTATAACAACTACCTGGAGCTGGCACCCAGGCTCTTCCCCACTCTACTGGCTGGACGCTTCACTTTTTGTTCTTCAGCTGATTGGCCAGCCAGTCCAGGCCCTCGTAGAGACCGTCTCCGCTGGTGGCGCAGGTGGCCTGGATGTACCAGTTGCGGTGGCGTAGGGAGTGCAGGCCCAGCTTGTCTGTGATCTCTGCGGCATTCATGGCATTGGGCAGGTCCTGAACGAAATCACATCACGTGCGTCAATCAGGAGGCCTCAGTTTCCAGTAAGGGAACGGGTGAAAGAGTGCAGAAAGTAGGGAATGGAAAGGAGGAGACACATGGAAGGCGATACCTGTTTATTGGCAAAGACGAGAAGAACGGCATCCCGCAGCTCGTCCTCAGCCAGCATCCTCATCAGCTCCTCCCGAGCTTCATTCACCCGCTCGCGGTCATTGCTGTCCACCACAAAGATCAAACCTGCAGGGAGAGATAAGAGCTTGTGTCCTTTTAAGGGTTAAACTAAACAAAACCATCAGCTCTACAAGGGCAGAATCAATTTCATCCCACTTTATAACAACACTGCTAAACCAAGTTTATTCATTGTCGAGGCTTTCAACATGACTAAGACGATAATAATTTGAAACAGTTGGAAGCTGTATGCAAATGACCTCATTCAAAGCATTAGTCAGTGATGTCCTCAGGTGCTGGGGGCGAGCAGCATGTGCTGCAGGATCTGCCACAGGACTGAGAGACCTCGTTAACTCCAACATGGCCGACTAGCGTGTCATCTAAGAGGCTGCTGGTCCGACTCACCCTGGGTGTTCTGGAAGTAGTGCCTCCACAGGGGACGGATCTTGTCCTGGCCGCCCACGTCCCACACGGTGAAGCTGATGTTCTTGTACTCCACTGTCTCCACATTGAAACCTGAATGAAAAAAGCAAATCAAAATGAGTTACAGAAGCTGGACGAACTCGGTGACAGGTGTTTTGCCCAACAGCAATGAATTCTTCCCCCACGCACCAATTGTGGGGATGGTGGTAACGATCTCCCCCAGCTTCAGCTTGTAGAGGATGGTGGTTTTCCCAGCAGCGTCCAGCCCCACCATGAGGATCCTCATCTCCTTCTTGCCTATCAGGCTCTTCAACAGGTTGCCAAAGATGTTTCCCATGATGACTGGCGGCTCTCACCTCAACTGCAACAGAACTGTTACACAGGGAACTGAAGGGACCACTTTCCATACATAGCCAGCCAGAACAAACCGGTGAACCACATATAGAAAGTCAAAACCGCACAAAGAAATCACGCGGTGAGACACAGTAGCTCTTCAAAAGCAGCTCTTAACATTACCACCTCGTTAGGGCTCGAAGCCACCTCAGAGGAAAGCCAGTAAAAGCATACTTCACACCTCGGCAGGCGGCTGACCCGACTTAAAGGCTGTTGCTTTACACTTTGACAGCTCGCTGGGGAGACCGGCTGCCATACTGGATCTCTGTTATGTGGATCAGCTTTCATGTGGTGCAGAGTAACCACCTTTTATGCTGTTTGCTGGCAATAGAATAAATGCTGGTGTAGCAATCAATTCATATTACATTAAATGACACATAACCTAAGCTTGTGAGAACGTATGGTGCACACAGCCTGTAGCAGCAAGGTGAGAGGCTTTTCCTGTAGTCTTTCTTGGTATGGCCCCTTTAACAGGCCAACTCTGCTGTTAACTTGTGCTAACATTTTCTACCTCAGGTGCGTTTGCTGTCAACTGGGATATTCCAAAATTAGCAAAAAA
>NTHP01000024.1:2516240-2557540 GCA_003416845.1 Oplegnathus fasciatus
AAAAAAAAAAAGTTGACATTTCCCTCCTCATATTTGACCTGTAGACACGATGAGGAGTCTGGCGCTGCTGTTGGGGGTGAAAGCCGCTTGCATCCTGCTGGTGTCTTCGCTCTCAGGCACGGGGGCCGTCAACAACAGCGGCCGGTGGTGGTGAGTTCCCCAGATAGTACCGTGCGTGTCATGATGCATTCATTCAAGCTCTCAGTGTCCTGCCACTGAAAACTGTCTACTTGACGCCGGTTTGAGCGGGGAAGACCCTGCAGCACGGACAGCGTTTTATGGGGCTACCGCATTCCGGGCTGCACGCTCGAAATAATGTGTTAGTTTTGGCACCGTTCGCAACTTCTGTTCTGCCTTTGAGAAAAAAAGAGCAACCGCATGATATTAAAGCTTGTGGGATTTTAGCTGTCATTTCCAAATTGCTCCACGTGAGCAAGACTATAAACTATTTCTCTTTTTTCCCCTATTTAATTTATTGTCCCTTCAGCTGCAGTAGACTCTATTTAACAATAAACGAATTGCATTTGTAATAATTACAGTTTTACCTTTTTATTTGCGGTAGATTTAATTTACTCCCTCTCTCTCTCTGCTTCCCTGTCATTTGGACAGTGTGGTTTGAACAGGAGACAACATTTTTCGGTCCAATGTGGGATAAATTAAATATGGATTTATTTCATAGCTGAAAGGAATCCCATTCGAGGTCTTATCCAGGGTCGTGTTGATCCAGTACTGTACATTCCTCTGTCTATACAGCAACATAAAACTAAAACGGCCGATTTCGCAATATTTTGTTACAGGAAACAAAAATTAAATGGGATCTGTATAGTTTTGCGTCGGTGGGCGTATTGTTTCGCTTGTTTAAAAATCTATAAACTGTGGGTTGGGTTTGTTTTGAGGTAATGATTTAACGAAAGATTTTGTCGTTTTTGCGGTGTCATTACATTGGACAGTATTTGCGCACAACGTCAGGCGTTTTCAAATATTTAAAATGTCAGCTCAAATCCAATAAAACATGCAGAAGAAAGAAAAAAAAAGACACCGCAGAGTTTTGGAATGAAGAAAACATCCCCAAAAAGACGAGATTATTATTAATGTTCCCAGGCCTCACCACACCACCGTCTGGGTCAGCCCTCTAACAGGCCAAGACTCGCCCGCTTTTCCGGATGATAATGCTTAACAGGAGACACTACACGTGAATGAAAAAAAAAAATTGTTGACACAGAAATCTCACGGAAATTGCCAGCAGATAAAGTGGAAAATTACTGAAACACTCGAACTAGAAATGTGCTGAAACCTGGCCACCAAAATGAGTCAATTTAAGCCCCTTTCAGTGATCCAAAATCTGTGTAAGGCTGAAGAAGTGCAGGTGCCATATTTGGACACAAATATGGACAGGCTACAAGCCCTAATACCAGAGTATGTTCTGATATCATGTGGCAAATTGAGTTATTAATACTATAAGAATGAACCAGCATGGTTATTAGTATTTTTATATGCTTCTCATGACATAAAGTAGAGCTTACAGAATATTTAGTTTTTAAATTTTTTGGCATTTTACATTTACAGCAAACCTAATGTATAAAGGTCTACTGTTTAGTGACTTGGGACATTTTGACAGGATGGATATATTTGTCTAAGGCCACTCTGATGTCTAAGAGTGTAGCTCACTTCTCTTCAGCTTTTGTATTATCACATGGGACAGAGAATATGAACAGGGAAGAGAAGAGAGTGATGTTTAATAGGACAACACAGATGCAAACCTGTGAGGGAGGACTTTCCCGTGAGTGTGCAAGTCCACAGCTTTTGCATCTCACTAACATCTTTATCTCGATGAGAGTATGACGCATGCTGAATATTTAGCAGAAGAATATGGTTACATATTCTAATAGTGAAACTGACACGTCATTGTATCTGATTCGGGTCCAAGTGATTTATAAAGAGGTAAAAATATAGTTTCATGTTATTAACCAAGCCCGAAACCTGCATTTTCACTCAGACTTACTGTCTCCTCATGGTCGTGGAACAGCATGTGTCACTGTTGTACATAATGAAAACTGCAATTTTAAAAAGGCACAAACACTCGTGAGATGCCAAGAGACATCAGTTTAAGAGTTTAGAGGGTCACAGAAGGAGCTACATGCCAGCTCCTTGACTCCGATTTCCCTTGTCCTTGTGTTGTGCCAGGGGTATTGTCAATGTGGCCTCCTCGTCCAACCTCCTCACCAATTCCAAGAACGTGCAGTTGGTCCTGGACCCAAGCCTGGCCCTACTGAGTCGTCGCCAACGCCGGCTGATACGGCAGAATCCTGGCATCTTGCATGCCATCGCCGCTGGGCTGCACACTGCCATAAAGGAGTGCAAGTGGCAGTTCCGCAACCGCCGCTGGAACTGCCCGACCACCCACAGCCCTGCAGTTTTTGGCAAAATTGTCAATCGTGGTGAGCCTCTCTTGTCTTCCTAACCAGGCAATATTTGGACAATTTTGGGCAGGATGTAATGGAATCTCTTGTACACATTTAAAAGGCTTTGTCTCCAAATATTTTCCAATTTTGGGCAAAAACATTGGCAAAGCTGAGTCTAAAAGGCTGGATCAGGTTCTGATGGGAAGTTCTGATGTT
This sequence comes from Oplegnathus fasciatus, assembly GCA_003416845.1. Lineage (NCBI taxonomy): Eukaryota > Metazoa > Chordata > Actinopteri > Centrarchiformes > Oplegnathidae > Oplegnathus > Oplegnathus fasciatus. The sequence goes on from NTHP01000024.1 coordinate 2,518,859, forward strand.
GTTTCTTCAGGTTGCCGAGAGACAGCATTTGTATTTGCCATTACCAGCGCAGGGGTGACCCATGCTGTGGCTCGCTCTTGCTCAGAAGGGGCCATTGAGTCGTGCACATGCGATTACCGCCGCAGAGGTCCTGGAGGACCAGACTGGCACTGGGGTGGCTGCAGTGACAATGTGGACTTTGGCCGGATGTTCAGCCGTGAGTTTGTGGACTCCAGCGAGAGGGGCAGAGATCTGCGCTACCTCACCAACCTACACAATAATGAGGCGGGCAGAATGGTAAGGATTTGATACTGAAACTTGCCATAATTGTCTGTTTTTGTCAGAATTCCCACAAATGTATTTGTGATTAACAATTCAGATTTCATCAGTAGTCTTTGGTCTTCCTCTCTGCAGACTGTGGCATCAGAGATGCGTCAGGAGTGTAAGTGCCATGGCATGTCAGGCTCCTGCACCGTGCGTACCTGTTGGATGCGCCTGCCCAGCTTCCGCACAGTGGGAGACTTCCTTAAGGACCGGTTTGATGGTGCATCCAGAGTTGTCTATGCCAACAAGGGAAGCAACCGTGCCTCTCACCGAGCCGACCCCCGACATCTGGAGCCAGAAAACCCGGCTCACAAACCGCCCTCTGCCATGGACCTGGTCTATTTTGAGAAATCACCAAACTTCTGCTCATACAATGGCAAAACGGGCACTTTGGGAACTTCTGGGAGAACATGCAACAGCTCCTCTCCAGGCCTGGACGGATGTGAGCTGCTCTGCTGTGGACGTGGGTTTAAGACCCGGACCGAGAGCGTGACTGAACGTTGCCACTGCACCTTCCACTGGTGCTGTCATGTCAGCTGCTTGAACTGCACCAGTACACGAACGTTACACCAGTGTCTATGATCACAGGTGGACAACCAAGTGAATATTTAGGCATATGTGGAAAGGCAAAGAAGAACTTCTTATCAAAACAGGTAGTTGGCTGAGAAAGCCACTAGCACGCAGGTGGTTTGAGATGTTAGGTAGAAGCTAGAAAAGCTTCAAGGCGGGTAAACTGATACAGGGAACTCTCTGGCACAAAATTTCAATCAGTGTTTTTGAAAGAGGGAGGTGGAGAGAAGCACAAATATATGAACAGGGTATAGAGGGAGTATACGTGCTTGCTCCTTGCCTTTGTTGTTTAACAGTATTAAGAGGGTATTTAAACACTACAACCATCCATGTAGAATGGAAATCATCCACATCCCTCAAGTGTTTACACTGTGGATGAAAAAATGATGTGGTGGAGAATCGATTGCTGTAACCAGGTACTACAAGAGCCTTCTTCTCCCCCACTGAGGGCAGAAACTGGACACAATGTTTCACAGATGTTCCTGTGGCCAGAGAGCCACAAACATGTGCTCTCATAAACTGGTGAAGACCTCTAACAAGAGGGAAGTTATTTAAAAAAAAAAAAAAAAAATCAGTGTTTTGTTTTCTTTTGCTGAAGTTTGGCTTCTCTCACATGAAACTGTGTGAAGTTTATCTCCAGGGATGGGCCGTCTTTTCCCAACTTGTGTACTTAGGCCTTGGACGCAGCCCAACCACTTATAATTTGCTCACCACATTTGCCCCTTTATTTAGATTTCTCTGGAGTTGAATACACCTCAACCCTGATTTGCCACTCTCCTGACTTACCACAGGATGGTCCTGATGTAACATGACTGGGACCAGTGCTTGCCAAGGAAAATAGAAACTGACTGAAGAAATCTTACTGAGGCAATGAAATTTGAATGTATTATCAATACACTGAATATCATGGCATGGCTAGATGTAGTTTGATGGGTCAGTATTAAAAAAAAAAATTAATGAAATGTGACCTGCAGAATCTCACACTGCTCTCAAAATGAAAACTAATGCCATACTGAGACATACATTGAAGTAACAAAAATACGCTACATTTCTGTTAATACATGAGTGTAGCAGGTTTAAAGTAGGCAAATGGTGTATTACTTCAGGCTAAACATTTTATTTTGAAGGATACAGCCTCTGCAGGAGAAATCATACTGTATATCAGCTAAGAGAACCAAAATGCTGTAAATATTAAAATATATGAATATATTTATAATGACGTCATTTGTTTGCTGAATGATTTATGCACCTGTCAGTGGCTGGAGAATATACTATCATTAGCGTCAAGTCAGGAGATGTTTTGATTTTATGCCTTTCTTCTATTTTGGTGTAATGTAGCCAACACAAAACCGACTCTTACTAGAAACAGAACATTATCGCTTCTTTGCTTGTTTCCTGTCAAAATACTTGTGTTCATGCACTGAATATTTACCTTTTTTTTATTGGTGTAAATACAAAATATTTATTTCTGAGGATTTTTATACTGTTATAGAGAGATGTAAGAGAAGACTTTTTTTTTTTTTAGATTTTAATCAAAAGATTTAGGTTCCAGTTGGTTTTGTATTGTATGATAGAACAATAAAGTCTATATTTTCAATTAAGTTGCCCTCCTGAATGTGTCAAAAGATGCCATTATGTCTGTTGTAGTTTCTGCGTTTGAGATAGTTTTGACAACCAACCAAGTGAACATATAAGCCTGTCCCTGGGTGTCCTTTGCTTAATCCTATTACCACCACCAAAGCAGCCTCTTTCTCCAGCTCACAAAACATCCCTGCATCTGTGCTCCCAACCACAGAGAAGGCCCCTGCTTATCCAGCCACATACCTTATTTTATACAGTATAGGATTTTACTGCATTGAATGTTTTGCTTCATTTGCTTAATGTCAGCAAGGAAATAAATAGTATCAAAAATAATGAAAACCTAGCCCCCAGCCCCTGGCAACCTGACTAACCACGGGAGCTTGGAAAGCTTTCCACCTTCTCCTTAGCCCACCACAGCACAGGAGCAGCTGGGGTCAACCCTGATAGAGCACAGTGGAGGCAAAGTAAGGCCACCAACACACACCCAAACATCCAAAGTCCCAATAACAGAGCAACAAAGTTGTAGCTGTAAGGGCAGACAGGGTGACATATAGGACCAAGGACAGGGATGACAGACTTTCGGAATTACAGTCTTGATGTTACAAGGTAAAAGTGAGGGATCACAAAGGGCTGCTTTGCCTGTGGCATGAACAGAGAGCAAGAAGTTAAGTAATAAATTAACAAATTGAGAATAGATTGGTTAGCATCTCAAAGAAAGTAGAATGTTTTAATCTGAAGGGGGATTAAGAGGATACAAAGAACAAATCAGAGCAAATTATGGGGTCACGTGGGCAGATGGCCTGCCAAAACAGAAAGATGACAACTTAAATTTTATATTGATCACAGAATAACACACCTGATTGCTCCAAAACATTAATAATCTGTCTCGTATTACCGGATAAAAGGGGTTGAACACGTGATTTGGTGCGATGTGTGTGTGAGAAAAAGTCAGGAGAACGCAAAAGCTCACAAATGTGAAAATGATACAAACCTAGTTTGAGAGAGAACTGATAGGCGATCGCGGATACACAGAAAGAAACAAAAGAAAGAGAAAGTGGCAGACAGATTTAAGAAAAGAAGAGGGACGGCAGAGTTCAAATCCCAGGCGTGAGAGTGAGAGTTGGTGGAGAGAGTGAGTGGAGGGGGTGCTGCCTGTGGGAGTGCTGAGGAGTCAGTGATAATTAGCTCAATTAGTGACAAAGGCAGTGTAATAAATACCGACTTAGTGTCTGGGTCCCTGCTGGCCTCTCCCTGCGCAGCCTGCGATGTGGCCCTGGCCTGACGGACAATTCATTAAACTGACAAAATACCCCACCGTCCAGGCGTGACGCAGCGAGTTAGCCCCCTACAGGCCCAGCTCATTGTTCTAATTGTCTGGGCTGGAGTCACTTTGTGGCCGCCTCCTCCTTCACCCACCCCGCCTTCACGCTCTGCCTTCAGAAAACCCATGGAGTTAATGCCCCTACCTTACTCTGTAAGTAGGTGATCGGCAGGTTGGAAAAAAAAAAAGCAGTAAGAGTTCCTTGGGGTGGGGCGGCTGGTGGGGGAGGCAGTGGGATTAGCGAATGGAGGTTGCCTGGGAGTGCTGGGAGCAGCACCGATCGGAATGTAGGAGAGATGAGTCCAGAAGCTCGGATGCAGGACAAAGCGAGAGTTAATAAGGAAAGATTGAAGGGGCTGGCGACAATGGGCCGCCACCCGAGTCGAGATGAAATTGCTTCCGAGGATTATTGGGAGAGGGTGTGAGCGTTGTAGGCTTTTTGTGTGAGTGTGTGTTTGGTCGGGCATTTGTGTGTGCAGGGGCAGGGGGAGTGCTGGATTGATGGCTGCCCCTCTGGTTGGGGAGCAGGGGACCAGGGGAGGCTAACCGGCTGTTCCCACAGTCTGTTCTGCTGCAGCCACCTTTGACACACGGGGCTGCCAGGCGGCGAGCAGGCAGCCATGGTGAGAAGGGCACAAACAAAAACAACGGCTTCACTGCACAAAAGTCACTCTGGAAGGCCGGTGGAGAGGCGCAGGCTGGAGGTGAGGGCGTGAGGAAGGGGAAAAAAAGGAAGGAGAGCAGGAAAGTGTGACGGGGAGGATAAAAAGAAAGAAATATGGCACAAAATTGTACAGTTGGTTTGGATCTTGTCAGCTACTGTATTGCCAATATCCTAAGATAATAACACATTGACATCCAGTAGCAGCTTGCTCATGATCAGAATATGTACTGTATCACATTGTTAGTACAACATTTATGCAACAATATCTACTTTCTAAGCTGTCTTGTCAATAAATACCTCGGTCCTGGGGCTTACTAATTGTTACATGGTCAATTTCCTTCCAGGATAAATCTTTATCAACAAAAAGCTTAATCAAACCATTATCTGGTGCTGTCTTTACAGGACCCTTAACTTCAGCAGCAACATAACGGGGGTTACAGGGTCAAAGTTAATAGAGCCATTTTCCCAATTAAGTAACCTGACAGTAAGAAATACAGCCACGCTGCCTGCATTTGACCTGAGAGTGAGAGTGTCACTTTAAAAAAAAAAAAAATGTGTTCATGATTTAAGCTTGAGAAAGGAACCAGTTTTCACTTGCCCACATTGCGCTCCTTACAATAATGCAGCAATCAGGTCAATCACCACAGAACATGCAGAGAAGATGATACGGCATAATGAAGGCACAGCAGCTTCATATTAAAATTCCTGCTAAATTGTGGAAAAATGTTTGCCCGTTGGGTGGAGTTGGCTTTAATTTGAAGGGCATATGATAAAGAATTTAGAATTGGGTTTGGGTCACCGCACTGAATGATAGGCTGCTCACAGCGGTTGTGATGGACAATGTGGCATGGCTTGGATCTGGCGCGCAATACTGATTTGATTTCCGTGCTGCCCCAACATTTCATTGTAATCCTAGCTTTCGACCGTCGGCCAACTTCCAATTAATTAGGGCATTGTTATGACAGGAACACCCTTACACTGCTCATGTAATAATCAGAAGCATTTGTTTGGGGCCATTAAGTGACCGCAGGGCTATTATGTAATAAGATATGCATTTACAGCCTCATCACACACATATTACATGAAGAATTATAATCAACTAAACCTCACCTAAAGTTACAGAAAACTACCCAGTGGATTAATAGCGGTCAATACAGTGGGTCAAATTTACTCAAATTCAATTCAGATTTCTAGGAAACAATGAAAGGAGTGTGAGAGTGCGAATGTGTATATGTGTGTGAGTTTGTGTGCATACTCAAGCCTGTGTGTGCGTGTGTGTGGGTGTGTGTGGGTGTGTGGATGGCAGCTGGGAGGCAGACACGGTCCAGGAGAATCGTCCCCTAGCAACTGACCTTTTCGGCAGATGGCAGTTCCAGAGTAACAGCCACCCAGCATCACAATGGCCGTGGCCTCCTAACATCTCCATCACTTCATCATCTACCGACCTGCCACAACCTGTCACACAGGAGAGAGGGAAGGTTATACATTCATCCCGGCGAAGGCCTGCATGCATAGATGTACTCAAGTGCCTCTCTCTCCTCTTTTTTTTTCATCCTCTTGCTTCAAGTCCAAAACATTCCACACACACACACACACACACACACACCAGTTTGGGTCTGCACTAGACTGTTCCCATGTTCCCGGGGTATGCGGCGGGGCAGTCGAGGGGATGAGAGGAGGATAGATTTAGGAGAGACAGAGAGGACACTCACTGCTGTCCGCAAACCTCCAGACACTCTCAAACCGCTGTTTTCCGTTGTTGGGTTTTCTGCACATAGTGAATCAGGGTGGGAATGTGGACAGACCACTCGACCATGGTGAGCAATCAGTATGATGTCTGTGGTCAGGCTCTGTGCCCCTGTGGAGCGAGATGGAGAGCGAGCCCTGCAGTTAAGGTGGGAGGGATAGAACTTTGCGGTGCTTGTGTGTGCGTGCATGTGTGATATGCCAGCAATCTTCATGTGTGTGTAAAGATGTCATGAATAGTAGCCTCCTGCATGTGAACAGACACAAGCGAATCTGCATGGGGCGATAATATATTTTGACTTATCAACACCCCCCTCCCCATCCTCTGCACATACACAGCATGACCTCTTGATTGTCTTGGCTTCACGACCCTTTTCTCTGTGGGCCCATTTTTTTTTTGTTGATATTAAATACCTCAACCTCGAGACTGCTGAGATAAACACCTCATCACCATGGACCATCACCTCTAACTAAATACCTAAAAGTGGTCTTCAGTCCACTGCAAACACTGAATGGTCAGCTTTAAGTACCACTTGACAAAAAAATTGGATAGCCACAGGCAGTTTGGTGAGAACAATTACCCAACAAGAAAAAGTTAAACTCCCCAATCACACATCTGTGAATGGTTAACCTGGCAAGACCAGACAAGAGACAACAAACAGATAAAGTGACATGTCAAAATCAGTTCCACTGGGATTAAGTGTTTTAGGTGGAAAACTGTGCGTCAGAGTGCGACTTTAAACCACTGTATATTCTAGGGGATATCGTATGCTAGCAAACACTGTTAGTCCTCTTGTAAACAGAGCTGTAATGACAGGGAAAGCCTTTGGGCAAGGGCAACCAACGGTAGAATATGTTTACGGACGTCTGACAATGTATGGGTACAGCACGGCAGCGTTTCAGCTCTGAGATCCACATGAAATATGAGCACAAACTGTGGTGGAATCCATGTGACACAACATAAGCCTGTGCATCATTTCACCTGTCAGTGGGGATGAGGCCTGCATTTATTCAAATCAAACAGACTAGTCAGTGATAAATTGCAGCAATATGTGTCTGGCTATATTTTAACACTTCTCTTCATCCAAATGTATCTGACACTGTCTGACATTAGATTTGAATGTACGGTGTTTTTTTAGAACTATGTATTCACTTGCATAGATGTGAGGTCATTTGCGCGGTGAAATATGACTAACGGCAGCAAGTCAAAATGACTGTATCCAGAAAAGATGATTCTGATGGTTTTATTATCAGATGGCCCACAACATGCCATCTTGGAGTCAATAAACAGCACTGAGAAATGTCTGACGGCATGGGGCCATTATCTCTAATCTAGTAATACTGCTGGAAACAAAAGGAGAAACGCTCAGTTTTTGGTTTTAATTACAAGCTGTGTTTTACAGCGACAGTGGGCGAGGGCTCAGCACTGACACAGCAGTAGAGGAATGTTTATTTGCTGCAGTTTAGGAGCCGAGTGGCTTGCAGGAACTATGACACATTCCTGTGTCACTGGCTCTCCCGCTCGCAGACACACTATCGCATTCACACTATCGCATTCACACACTGGCGCCCCATGTGTTGGTTCACAGCTACACAGACATATGCAACTATTCCCTCCTAATGTGTCCTGCACACATCCACTAAATGTGGCACCTCTGGAATCTGTAATCATGCCCAAACCGTACACTCATTCATGGCGACTTAGTGTGACATGACTTACTAGGCCTAATACTTCCCCTGTGTGTCACGGTGTGTGTGTGTGTGTGTGGCAGTTGTACAACAGTGACTTGAAGATGAATTATTCACGCCTTACTTCAGCATTATGGTGATCCCTGCTCACAAAGTGTGCAAAGGCGCGTGTGCGTATGCTAATATGTGTGTGTGCTCCCTTGCACGTCTGTGTGGCTGGCTGCAAACACCTCTCCATCTTTCCTTCTGCAGTCCTATCCATTATCCCCAGCATCTGGCAGCCAAAGCCTGTAAAGAAGACATTTCTCTTGGCAACTGTTTTTTAAAGGCAGTGACACAGGGGACAGCCAACCACAGGAGCCACACATCTTCCAATCTACATGCATACTGAGAACTGCTTGCATAACAGAACCGCCCCAATCTCTCGCTCTCTCTCAAAAACACACACAAGTTCTTTCTCCATGTCACACACACACACACAGACACACACACAATGATACTGCTCCCACCCGCGCTTGTCTCTCTGCAATATACTCACCCAAGCTTTGAGGGCTAATCGCTTCCAGAGCCAGAGCTGTCCTACAAACTGTGCCAGCAGCCTTTCAGTACATTTTGCACCCTAAAAAGTTCCTTCTGGCCCCTAAATGAATATTGTGTGAGTGCAATGCATGAGCTGGGTGAGCTACACTGCAGAAGCCGCAAGTGCTGTGATTTTATGTACAAATGTGTTTAATTTAGTGACATTAAATTCTGCTTGTTGTTGACATGGGCAATGTCCAAAGTGCAAAGTTAAATAATGAAAATTGCTCTGTAAATGTCATCATTTGGGATGTTACAACTATCAGCAAATGCTTAGAAGGCACTGAACCCTCAACACTGCCTTGCAAAGGAGGCTATTGAAAGATTAATTGCAGCCTGAGTGCACCTGAATTTGTCCTTGGTTGACACACTGAAAAATAAACACATTCCTTGTATAATTGAAATGGCACAATAAATGCATTAATTAATATCACGTGCATATTGTAGCCCATTCAGGGTAAAGCTGCAGTGAGAAGCTTCTCTGAACAGCAAGCATGTTGGGAGACATCTTTGTTTTGCTTGGCTTCAAGTCGTAATGTTTTCTGGCATCTGGATCGTCTAAAAGACAAATGGGTGTGTTAGCTTGATAGAATAATTGTTCTGATTTTGATACCAGCTACACATTTGTTCAGCAGCCAGAAAGTTCCCTTCGTAAATCCTCTGGGATATAAACACGTTTGTTTGATTACAGCTTGATTCACTTTTTGGAAGACAGATGAATGAGGTGGCTTGCGAAGAACTGTGGGGTGTGGGGCAGAAGTAAGTCAGGTGAATTGTACACAGTTTTGTGCACACATTAGTCCAGGTATAAATGTGTGCAAGTGCTCACCTGTGTCTGGAGATATCTTTAGGGGGTCTCCTGCCTTGTTTATAGTGGACTTCTGTCCCCTGAAACCCTTCCGTCTTCGTCTTCATCTTTAAGATTGTACAGAATCTGGCTTCTCCTCCAGAGGCCCTGGAGAAGGAATGATAAAGACGGGGGATACATATCCCCCTGAGGAAATATGACCTGTGATTTTGACCTTTTCTAACTGTTTATGAGTTAGCTCTGAGGAAAAGGTGCTCCACACAAACACACCTAAGTCTGCCTTGCTGGGATGTTAACCCAAAACCTTCTTGATCTTCTTGAGACAACAATGTTAACAACTAATAAGCCAATATACATTTCCTCACACCCAAGGGAGTTGTAATCAACCACTTCTACATAGACCTACATTTCAGTTTCCCAAATTACAGTAGTTTCCAAATGAACCTTCATGTGGTGTTTGAGGAAACATGCTGCAAGAACCTGCACTAAGTATATATGCTAAACACATGTGTGGCCTTATGTGGCAGTCACTGTGGGTGTTTTACTGTTGTATAGTCATAGGTCATCACTGACGCTGCGTGGTGCTGCCTTAAGACAGCACTGAGGGCACTAAGAACAATAAGAAGTCAAGTCAAGTCAGCGTCAAGGAGCAGAGCTGACTTGGAAACTGTAAACGGCCGCCATCTTGTGGCTCAAGGTTCGAATTACAGGCTTTAAATAAATTAGTCAAACAAAACAAACTTCTGGGTGTGAAGCAACAGAAACCCACCTGTTCCTCATACAGAATGAAGCGAATATATAAGGTAAAAAGGAAGTGAAATGACTTAAGTTTTTTTCTTTTAGCTTACAGTTTAGGCAGGAATAATGGGTTTTAAGTTAGCCAGCTGTCTGAGAGTATCCTAACGTTAACTTAACTGTTAGCTAGCTAAAATCCTAATATCCATCTCCAGAACAGGGTTAACTAACGTAAGTCTACCGGAAAATACAAAATTAATTGAAAGACTTATTTGGTAATACAATGGCGTTAACATTAACTGCTGTTAAATGAGCAGTAAAGTAAAAAGTAAACGGTTACCTGAAGCTTTGAACCAATTCCCACTCGTAGGTGAATGCAACAGTTACGCTAACGTTAGCAGGTAATAACGCACCTTGCAGCCGATTTAAAACAAAGGAAGTATTAAGTCCTGAGTAGATGATATTAGCCGGTATCTAACACAAACTGTTTATAAAGTCTGTGGCAGGATCCTACTCAGATTCAAGCTCATTACTGTTTCATTTAGCCATGACTAAAGGATGCAAAATCCTTCTCATAGTCCAGATGTTAGGGTTAATACTAATACTGGGACAAGCTGATGGAGCGGATTTGATCCCTCACTCCGTAACTTACCAGCTGGTGGCTGCAATGCACCATTTCCTTGTTTGCCAACCACCAGAAAACAGAAGAAGAAATCGAGGATGAGAGGGAGAAGAAGAAGAAGACGTGGAGGAAAAAAAAGTAAACAAGTAAGGACCTCTAACGCGATGTAAAACTGAGACGGGCTGGTTTCACGGCCGACTTTGTGCAGCTGTGTTTAGTGTGCAAGTTTTTAACTCATGTTTGTTGATGTAACGTTGGTGACAAGATATCGGACCATTTGTTCACGTTCCTGTATCCCAATTTATAGACCCCCAAACGATGATAGACCACCTGTGAGTAAAATGAAACTCAAAAAGGACACTTGATATCCCACAGTCACAGTGCATCAAAGTGGATGACACAGAAACCTGCTGCAGAAGAAGGTCGGCTTTCTTTATTCATGGAAATCTGTATTAATTAACTGATCAGAAATGAAGATTAAAAACTTATTAACTGTCTGAAGTTTTAGGGATTGCATGCTAAGCCCATTAATTACTATTACCGACTTTTCCCCAAAAGATGTCATCAGGTTTCTAGATTTTTTTAAATATGTAGCCTACCTCCTAAGCAGCCCCTTGTTTCAGATGACAGTAAGTCAGTTTGCTGAGACTCCAAATCAGTGCTGCAACCAACAATTATTCCCATTATTGATGAGTCTTTGAGTGATTGATTAGTCTATAAAATGTGAGAAAATGGCGAAAAAGGCGCATCACAATTTCCAAGAGCCTGAGGTGACATCTTCAGAAAGCTTGTTTTATCCGACCAAGAGTCCAAAACCCAAATGTATTCACTTTACAATGATGAAACAGAGAAAAGCAGCACATCCTAACATTTGACAAGCTCGAACAGTGAATGTTTGACATAAACAACTTGTTATCAGAATTGTTGATGATTCATTTTGATTGATGATTGACTAATCGATTAATTGACTCATCTTTTCAGCACTATTTTAATTTGCTCGATAGGTAATCTATCGCAGGTAATGTCCTGTAATCAAAGTTATTATCATATATGTGGTAATGTAGCTTCTGGGCTGGTGTATTCAAGTGCTGGTGAAAAGTTCCCAAATCATCCCAAACATAAATATATAGCATTTTAATGCAAGAAACTACAAGATTTTTCCTTCATCATGTCCATGGTTGCTTGTTTTCTTCTGGGTAAAATTTCCTTAGCAAGATAACTTACCAATTTTTTTTTTACAAAACATATCAAAGGTTTCTAGAGTTTTTTAATATACCTCTTAAGCAGCCATCAACTTGAATTCTCAGATACTGTATCTGAGCTTCCCACGAGCACTTGAATGCACTGGATGGAAGGCTTTTCAAAGTAGTCTTTGCTTTCACCTGCAGTGTCAAACAACAGAAACATAACAAAAGTAAAGATATCTTATTGTTGTTGTTGATGGATAGCCTAGATCAAGCAAGTCTCTGCTTTTCATACCATAGAGAAATAAATGGAAAGTGGTGGCTACACTGAAAATAGGAAAAATGCATTAAAAAATTTAAAAAAACTTAGATACTCAACTTAGAGACTCAATCAGAAGGGTATGCCCTCTGAAAGCTTCCTGTTGAACACAGGTGGTAGGCAATTCTTTGTAACTGTAAACTCACAGCTAAAACGCAGCATATTCACACAGGGATTGTGAGCAGATTATTTCCTCAGAACTGTAAAAGCCGCACATACCGCAAGTACGCACGTTTCTCAAGTTGTGCCAAATCCTCAAATTAGCTTTAATGGTTAAAATGCTCCATCTTGTGTGCTTTGCATTGTTTCACAGCAGACTGCTTTCATCCTATGAAAATGTTAAAGAAAACATTTTTCTTAACAGTTTTTAAAGGCATTGACAACCAGACTGGAAAATGGTGAACCCAAACAGCAGCAGTGCTTTGGGTGTGGACGTTAATGTGGTATTTTCATGAGCTGTTTACATCGAGGCTGCAAATTTTTAAAAAAAATCTAGCGACAGTCTAAGAAGTGGTTTTGAATTGCACATTTAGTCAAGGGTTAGAAAATTGTCAGAATAACCTGTCTATCAAAATTAAAACACATCGAAGAACTGCCTTTATCAGGGTGGTGATGGGTGCATTGAAGCTCACACTGGTCTGCGTCTTGCTAAGTGTTTGTTGTCAAAATAAGAAAGAATGTCTGGACATATTTGGCTTTTATACAGGCAGGTATTTAGCTGTTTCTACAAATGATTGGCTTTATTCAGTCACAATGAAATTACAACAATTCATTTAAAAAAATCCGTCCCTCACAAATATGGCAAATCACCGAAACAATTTTCTACTACCTTTAACAGTTGTGTGCATGGGGAAGCAAAAACAACACTTCCACTGCTATGTACATCTCAAGAATGTGTGCAAAACTTAATTTAACTTCAGCAAATTCAGTCTTCCACGCTGACACCATTTAGTCAATAATTTGCACACACACACAGTGATTTTTGCACATATTGGGATTATTTGTACTTTTGAATGCTGTCGTTCACTGCAGGGTTGCCTTTATTTATGTACTTTTTTGCACCTAGAATTTGAATGTGGGAGCAGCCAAAACACACTTTCCACTGCAGAAAAAAGGTCAAACTAACCTGAAACAGATACAACAAAGGTCTGTCACCAAAAGGTCACGTGAATACAAAGCAGCCGAAGTTTCAGGTTAGCCCTTTTCATTGTTTGTTGTTTTTCATTCGTTGTATTTCAGATGTGTTTCTCAGAGGAAATACACCGCTTACCTGTATCTCCGAAGTCTTAACATTCAATGTAGACAGTGCAAAAGTCTCAGATTTATTACAGTAACACTTTATATATGTATATACAGTATATTTTTACTTTTTAAATTGAGGCTTACAATATACTATATGTGTTTTCTGTGACACTAAACTAATTTGATATTTGTGATTATTTATTTAAGATGTAACATTTTTAAAATAAGGAAAACGGTGTGTGAAAAAAATGTAAATACTCCCTGTTATTATCATTATTATATTACTGAGACATATTTGATCAGTATTTCATATCTTATTCATTTAAATTCTGACAATGTGAACATGGTATGAATGAGAGGGTCATTTATGGATGACTCTTGTCTCTAGTTTGTCTGTTCTGTAGTTTGTGTGTGTGTGTGTGTTTTTTTTTTACATATTTGTATTATGTTTTATGTTCATGTGTGTTGCCTGGCTGTAAGAGGAATTGCCCCTAGGGGACAATAACGTTGAAAGTTTCAAGACAAAATAAATGATTGGGCTTTCATTAACATTACAGTATTAGATGCTGGACAGGACAGAATATAATTATTAATCATTTATTACTAATTTTTATTATGTTTTGTTTAATCTCGTAAAACCTAATATCCTGGACTTAAAAACCATCCGTAAGTGATCCTCACCTTTGATGCTGTATATTCACATTATGTAATTAGCACATTCACATTCTGCAATCCAGACAGATGTTTTTTTGTTTTTTTTTCAAATACAGTCTTCAGTTGCAAGTGATGATCAAAACTTGTGGCTACATGCTGAAGATCTGCTCGGCATAACATGAATTTTTAAATATGGCAGATATATTTCAGCGACTCAATCAGTGAATCATGGGATTCCCTACAGTGGCAGACCCATAAATTATTATTGTTAGCCGAAAACATTGAAATTATGCATACTATGTGCAGCATATACTTTAAGCTCGGACTTTTGTGTTAAATCACATGAAGTTAACAGTGGAATATTTTCTCCAACTGTATAATTATGGGGTTTTTAGTCTCCAGGGGTTCATATAGGCATATAGTAATGTAATATACAATATAAACCTTTCTTTTATTGTTAAATCTACCATATAGATTACAGGGAGCTACCCAGATCATTTCTTGGGAGTAGTCACCGTGAAAGGAACAGTGTCTGATTAGTACATCTACAGAGTAATGTCCTGTGAGTCCCTGCAAAGCCTGTATGATATGGAATTTCATTTTAAAATAGTTATTTTTGTGAAATAAATACTTAAATATCTCTTACATATCTAGTCTGCTTGTTTTTTTGTCACACAGTGAGAAACTCAATGAGATACTCTTCACACATTTGCGGATGCCATCATAGTCAAACTAGAGAAAATCACTTTTACAATAAACTTAACTTTATTGACAGTAAAAAGTTTTGAGAATATCGAGGGGCACGCATTTGTAACTGCAAGAACATCTTGGAAAGCAACATGACTTTTTGAAATACAGTAATGAGGCAGTTGTACATCTTTAACTTTGAGGTAAAGTGTTTTGTCATGTTACGTCATTCACAAAATATCGTAGAACATTGAAAAGTCCACACAAGGAGACAAAAACCCATGCCTCATTTTCACTTCTTGAAATTACTTCACATTTCAAAAATAATTCACAATTCAGGGAAAAGCAGAAAATGACAAGCACACATGCTATATTCCATTCACACACACTTCTCTACTTATCAAACCAAGTGCATTTTTAGATTTACTTTTTTCTCAAACAGTTTCAAGTATATTTTTGCCTGCGATTAAAGGAAATTAAGTTAAACTAAGAAGCAGCAAATCCACAATAACAAGTAAGAATACTGAGTTTGGTCTCATTCATGTTCCCAATATTAACATTATCAGATAACTCACCATACTGTAGCAATAAGGTTTTTGGGTGCTATAAAGAAGCAGGAGGTAACATTTCATGGACTTGAGGAGTATGCTGGATAAGATTTGGAATATAGCTGATTAAATACACCAACGCTGAAACAAACAACACTTAAATAGATAATCACAAGTGGTAACTGAAACAATGCGGTAATGCGGTAATTCATTTTTAAATAATTCATTTGTTAATTCACTTACATGATGCAAATTGTTTAAAATCTCAGCCTCAACTGCTGAGTGCAAAACCAGAAAAGAACTGTTTTAGGTGAACTGATATTTAAGTCCCAGTCACACATTGCAGCAAACTTGAGTGTAGACCGCAAAACCAGTGCAATGCTGTGGGATTCTGTAGAAGGCTGGCTCCGTTAAAAATACACTGGTGTTGCAAATTAGATGATCAGTTATTATGAGTATTATGCGATTTATCAGTGCAGTAGGACAATCACAGAAATAAATTCATAAAGCCATCAAGTGCTTCGGCAAACATGTTCGTATATAAGCAGGAAACCTAAAAGTGCAATCCCGTGTAGGTATAGCACCCTGGGCCATCTCAGTCAGGCTCTTACTGTACACTACATGGCTCATGGTCTGATCTGCACCAGTATTCTAAGGCTCACTTTAAAATCCAAGTACCTCTTTTAAACCTGACAGCCCCTTTCACCCTCAGGTGAATGTTTTCAAGTTCATTTCCTTCATGATTTTGCTTTGTCCTGATAGTCTCGCCGTGCAGCTGCAAATACTCTCTTTTCTGAGGTGACTTCACACACTGTTAAACCATGCTGTAAACAATGTATTCCTACAGCAGCGCACCGCTGTAGGAGTTAAGGCAATCCATTTCTGTGCTTCGTCTGTGACAAAAGCTCCTCCCAAACCCAGAGGCACAAAGCTCTCAGTGCATATTAAGCTTACCTGACACACTACACAAAATACCCCTCTTCAACCACAAACACAAAGCTCTTAGTGCATACTAAGCATACCAAATATAATTCTTAAAATGTACATGCTTTTCTTAACTGCCTGTGCACATGACCTCTCAAAAGTGCTAACTAAAATTATTTAGCAAAAGATGGCTAGTCAAGATTTTTGAGCACCAGTTCCCCTCCAGTTTTTTTTAGTTAAGAGGAAATCCCCAAAGAAGGCACTTTTGAAGCAAAACCAGTAGTCTTGCCAGATGATTTGATATGGGAGTGCAATCAATCATAGAATGTAATTTGCCTCCACTAAACTTTAAATGTTGCGGTGAAAAGATTTTTCACTCACATCTGCTTTAGTTTAATAAATATTCTCACAATAAAAGCACAAATCATTTTACTTACACTAGGGATTTAAAGCAACTGATCTGGTGCAGAACAAACGTGAGCCCACAACTTTAGAGAGCAGCAGTCACCTCTCCTTATCTGACCACGATCGCCTCTCCTCAGCCCACCTGATGCTCTCCGCGGCTGATGTGAGATGAGAACTCATAGCGGTCCTGGCTGCGGTGTCCGCAGATGTTGCACTCGAAGGGTTGGCGGAAGCCGTGGCAACCCATGTGGATGGTGAACATGACATGGTCCAGGAAGAGGATGCGACAGTGCCGGCAGTGGAAGGAGCGCACAGGCCGGCCATCCCTGTCTAACACCTGCACAGTCTCCCTGGAAGAAAGGAGTGAACCGGGGCTCCTCTTTACCATGGTGGGGGGTACAGGACATGCTCTCCCCCACTCTAGGTCCAAGTCTTTGGCCTGGCTGGGGCTGGGGCTGGAAGTGGGATGGCTGCGGGGCAGTGCTGGGGTTTGGTAGTGGAGGTGATGGTTGTTGGAGGTACTTGTTGGGGCTGCAGCCCTTGTGCTCTGCTCTTCTGCTGTGCTCTCTGTGTCTGTAGAGTCGGGGCAGCCGTTGGGCGAGGTGGTGTGGCTATGGGCTGATGGTTGGTCATCACGGCCTTCACCCGCCTCCCGCCCAGCCAGGCCGGGAGGCATCGCTGCCAGCCCACCTCCACCATGGGCTCGTTGGCCCTGAGGAGTCACGTTGCTGTTGATGGAGCCCATAACTGTGCGTATTTCTGACAGGAAGGCAGGATGGAGCTGAGACACTGCAGGCGACTCATGCTTCTCCCCTTTACTCCTGCCGCCTTGGAGAAGTGAACCAGCCAACCCAGCAGAGTCCCCAGCAGGCTGAGAGCTCATGAGGTCCCCCTCCTTCTCAGAGCCAGAGGACAATTCGTAAGGTGCTTCAGGTAGGTCGAGGTGCATGTGCTTTTCACCTATTAAAAGGACAATGATAAAACAATTAAGATGAAGGGTCTCCTGGATTGACTTCATCTGCTCCATCTGGCCCATTTTCATGGAGCAACATGGTTTCATTTGTTTTATGATGCCGGATCAGGTTCTTTTCTTTTTCTGTACTTTATCAGCCTTTTATCAAGCTGAAGATATATAATCATTATTGTATAATTGGAATTAAAAATAGAATGTGTATGTATAATATGTTATAAATATGTATAACATGTCTTATTAAAAAATAACTCACCCAAAAACTTCTGTGGTGTTGACCTCTTGCGTTTGGTGATGCTAATAGCCAGTCTATCCACAAACTGGATTTTTTCATTGGATGGCTGGAGCACAGGTTTAGTAATTGTCTCCATATTTACTGACTCTTCACCTGCAAACAGAAAGCCCCATTGTTATAAATATACAGATTAACTCATTAAGTGTATAAATATGTTAAACTAAAATTCAGTCTATTTGCATTTACGATCATGCAGGAATTTACAGGCTGTCCATGAGTTTCATGTTTCTGTGAGGTGTTACCCTGTGCTGTCTGTGTGTTGACTGCTGTCTGGTGGTCCAGACTCTTCAGATAACTATGGCAGCGCTCTAGATGTTCCTCCAGTGTACTCTGTTGTTTGTAGCTGCGACTACAGTAGCTGCACTTGAAAGGTTTTCCCACCGTTGGAGAAGAAACTGCAATTCAGAGAAAAAAATATTTCATTAATGTCTTCTGAGACAGACAAAATGGCCAAAATTTCACCCTAGACGATGGATACTGTCGATCGGATGAATGAGAAACAGCATGTAAACCAATAGTGGTGTTGTTTATATGTTTGTGAGAGGGGATTTTTAAAAATAATTCATTAACTAGGTATGAGAGAATGGATTTCCCCATTGATTGGGAATTCCTAAAATTGTTCTATGTTGCTTGCCAATGACGCCTAACCCTTCACCGCAATGCCTCATCTTAGTAAGCCGTCGGAAAGACTGACGTCATTTCGCTGAAATCCAGATTACAAGAATCTTTTCTTCGAAAATGAACCTTTGAGACCAGCGGAGATCCACCAAGACAGACCTACTTTACCAAAAGTATGTGAACACCTGTTCATTGTGTGTTCACAAATTGAAAGCATCAGCAGGATTTCCTGTTTTCAAACTGTTAAATGTCATTTTTTTTTTTTTTTTTTACAGTACATTCTGGTAAAGAAGACCTATTTCCTCTGAGCTTCACAAGAAGGGGTACATGGACCATTCTAATAAATCACCACTTCTACTGTTTACAGTTGTTTTCATACATTATACCTCATCACAATAAGGAATATTATTATGGAACAACTGCATCCATCAGGTTCAATAACTGACTAGGTACATTTATAAAAAAATCTCTTCATGGCGTATGTTTGATGTGTTAGGTACTGTTGCATTGCACTTAAATCTCACTGATTTACCTGCATGTGTGCGTAGATGTCCAGCCAGGGCATCTCTCCGGCGACAAGCGTAGTTGCAAATGGGACATTTGAAAGGTTTCTCTCCCGAATGCAACTTGATGTGGCGCAGCAAGTTCCCCTTCTGAGTGAAGGAAGCTCCACACTGGTTACACTGGAACGGCCTCTCGCCTATGAACACATGGGTGGACAGAGGATTTTAGAAGTAAATCATTTGAAGTATTGCCTTTATTTATTGACATTTACGGTGATAATACATTTTGTCCATAAACTGTACTTGTCTTGCATTGTCATGAGCACTGCCCTGCTCGCTTGTTCTCACCTGTGTGGCTACGCTTGTGTACCATCAGTACGTTGGGGCCGATGCAGATCATCCCGCACACCTCACACTGGAGCTTCCCATTGGGCAGCCGGATAGGTCCTGGTGAAGCAGCGTTTGGACTGGCCATCTCATTGTAAGTGCTCGCTCTGTCTCTTCCAGCCCCTGCATACTCTGTGCTCCCTTCTTCCATGGGGTCCCCTCTGTCATCCCTCCTGCTATCGTCCCTCACAGCTTCTCTGTTCTCTGGCTGTGGAGCACCTGGTGACTCATCATCACTGCACAGCTCAACCTTGATGGAGTTTGCTGTGTAGAGAGAGGATGAAGGGGAAAGCACATTTACTTTCATACAGATTTTTAGTGAAGAATTCTATACAGGCCACGTGGGCCGCAATGAAACAAAAGAATGATAACTGACCACTAAGGGAGCGGTGAGGTGAGGACTGCTGACTGTTTGGAGATCTCGCTGAAGGGCCCTGCAACCCGCCATAAAAATCCTGTTCCGTTGATGACTCTCCTCCATTACCTGAAACACAAATATGCCCATGTTATTAAAGTAAACATTAAAGTCTGGAGACTGCACACACAAATGTATAGTAGTTTTTCCTTTATAGATAAACTGACCTTGTGCATATGAGCGTCCATTGCAGTCATCAGCATTCATTCTCTCACCAGATGCCTACCGAAACAGAGAACAGATTCTTACTTTTTTCCCCATTCATAATGATCATTTTTAAAAAAGATCCAATTTTCCAAATCTTCGTCACATGAAATTGCATATAATACCTTTCATACTAACCATATACAATATACTTACCAGCTGTTTGTTGCTACAAGAATAAGGCTAGGAAACAGATAGCTTTATGCTTTCAGTTCCAAGTGTCTAATAATAAGTTCACTGTAATAAACCAATCTAGTAAACTTGGGTTCTGCCCTGCTATTTCTGTATATTCTTCTGCACTGTGGCCAGCAAAATGAATATGAGAGGCTCCACATTTATAGAGCGCTAATGGAGCATGGAGGAGGAGTTTAAACTACAGGGGGTGGACAAAATAGCTGGAACACCTTACTCTACAAAGTAATCTAGTGCAACACCCCCAGGAAGTGCGCCCTCAGTTGGAAACTTTGACATGATCTCAGCAAAATTCAGTAACAAGATATTAAGATGAAATCAAACTTCATTGATCCCAGGAGGGATATTATCACTGCAGCTGCACAAGAAGCCCAGAGAGGTAGAGAGGAAAAGAACACAGATAAGAATTTTAAAAAATGCTATGTAATACTATATACATATAAAAAAAAAATCCAAGTTAGAAAGCTGTATATAGTACATTACTCTAACCAGTGTGCATAAATGTACTTGTAAAACCAGTAGTGCAGTTTTCTGATATATATATACAGTATGATTATACATATATAGCTTCCCAAATCTTATAAAATTTAATGTTGTTGAGATTAAGTTTATAGATTATATTTACTTGCTGTAGTTTTTTATTGCTAATTAGGCTACTCCTATTATTTTGTCCACCCCCCTCTGTATACGTGCAATAGGCTAATAATAAATAATGCGGGAAACGCACTGTATTTTACATGGTACACTTACTCCACTGCAGACAACAAAGTGAGGTATGTAGACTACACCACAACACTGGCGGTGCTCAGTTCCAACATTTTCAGACATACAACATGTTGATTTGATGTAACCAGAGTTAAGGTGGTGCTCTATTCAATTTCATGTTTTTAAAAAAAAAGAGATGGAGACAAAAACACCCAGATGTACAATGCTGCACCTTTTGCTCAAATGGATGACAACAATGGACAGAGGAGACTATGGAGCGGGCGAGGAGGAGGAGGGGGGGCGGAGACAACACATCGCAGGGAAAATTAATATCCTGGCATTGGCCGCGCATGGGGAGCAACAGGCGCTGATGCAGCCGGGAGACGCGCCAGTCACACCAGGGCACGGCGATTAAAAAAGGGACGCGCACCAGCGCCGACCCTTGCCTGACAGTGCTTTCTGCCCGACATGGGCGGCTGTGCAGTACAAACATACAGCGTTATATTTTCATATAACTATCATGCTTCTCCCATATATCCGTGACTACTTGTTCTAGCCGCTCGGTGGATTTGGTCCGTTACGGCACCGATCGGCTCATGGACGGTCGAGACAGCGGCGAGACACAACGGCAATTTGTTGCAGGAGTTGCCACAGTCCAAATTGTCCGCATGAACGCAGCTGTCATCAAACATCGAGCACGTCAAACTGGCCTGAGCTATACAATGTTTCTCATGAGCCGTTGCTATGGCACCCGACCACACGACAAATGGCATTCACCCTACCAACTACTCAAAAACATGCCGTACTTCCAAATTAAAACCGATGGATGGTCTTACCAAGCGCCGCGGTGAAGTCCACGAGCCTCTTCCTTACCTGGCGACCGATCGGTGTTTTCCTTTTTAATTGTCTGGATAGCTGTTTGTTTTCCCAGGCGACGACAGCATCTCCGGGATTTTTTTTTTTACCTGGGAATCCCAAACAACTTCCGGGCCCATGCTGGGATACAGACCGAATAATTGTACAACAGAGCTCCTGATCCAGTGATTGTCGAATGCATCGATGCATGTCAGCTCCGGGTACAGGTGGCAAAAATGTGGGGAAATTTATGCCATTAGACGAACTGATAGGCTCAACACAAGACTATAAAGTGCCGCGCGTGAATATCTGTTTTGAAAAATACTGGTAGCCTATAAACTGGCCAGTAAGCCTACTAGATTCAGTAAAATGATTCACTGAAAATTTAGACACTGTATGATCAAGGCCTCTTCCGGAAATGCTAGTGGAGAATGGTGTAGGCGGGTTATTTTACAATTTCCCTTTCTCTTTGACGTCTGTCTATATGCCTTTATTACATAATAATAATTTAATAATTATTTTTTTGTATTCACGCTGTGCAATAAAAGGTGCTTGGTAGAGGCAGTTCAGCGGTTAATAGCAAGCAAGTACACACAAAAACACAAGTAAAATTGTTGTGGTGAAATAGTTTATGGTAATATTACATCTGTAGTACCACAAGGTGGCAGCACACTGCTGTTTGAGACCGACTCTGCCAAGTAACCAATCAGACAGCTGTGAAATAGTGTGTGATAAAAGTGATAATATCAACACAATGCAAGTCTCTGTGCGTGATCTTGATTTATGCTCCATGGAAAAATCTGAAAGTCATGATTTGAAATACAGTGTGATCAAGAGTCTCACTGTGCCCTTGCAGCTATTCAGGCCAGTCAGTAAAGAATGAAGGGCGACTATTTGAATCGATGAGGCTTGTGCCGTCGTACAAGGACCTCATAAGCCTCGTTGATCTTTACGAACATTGCCTCAGCATCCTTGCTGGGGTTGTGGTCTGGATGCCATGTCTTGGCCAGCTCCCTATAGCTGCGAGTTATCTCTTCAAGAGAGGCCTCTACGTCCAATGATAATACCTGCAACACAGAAATATCCAGATCACAGTTTGGAAATTATGATTATGCCAGAGCAATAACTTAAGTCACTGTAAATGTTCAGACTGACGCATAGTATACACCTCGACTATAACTCACTTATATAGCATTTCCAGAGTTATGAGATTGCTCACCTGCAGTGCCTCTTTTTCTCTCTCAGTGTACTCTTTGAGCAGTATTTCCAGCACCTTCCTCCAAACCTCTTCATAGTACCCCCCTCCGGTGAAAAAACACAGGATCCTATATGGCATTAAAAGAATGTACTCCAATACACTTCTGAGCCAAGGCAGAAACCAGAAAATATCCAGCAGTGCTGCTACACAGTCAGACAGGTAGTACAATGTGGCTGTGGTGTTATGGAAAATACAGTAACCCAGCGGGGCAGAGAAGGCCAGCCAGGCTAGGCCGAGCCTGTATAGCCGTGGAACTGCACAAAAGACAGAAATAAATGTAATTTTAGTCAGCCTTAAAGATTCAGAGAGAAGCAATGTTATCAAGGTACGGTATTGTCATATTTGCGATCTCACCGAGTTCCTGTTTGCTCTCAGGTGTCCGTGGAGGTTTGAACCTGCGGTGCTGTGCAGCAGTGACACTGGCAGCCAGGCTTATAGGGAGAGGTGATAAGGTGCTGCCATAGAATATTGGGGAGGTTATGAGACAAGCAGTCAAAGTTTTTTGGAGATCAGAGGTCTGCTGGCCAACACTGGACACCAGATGTACCCCTGCACCCACACATAATGGGAGCACGATCAAGTAGAAGAAACCGAGGGAGTTCAGTCCTATCAGAGCCACGGTGCCAAAGTAGATCCCAACACACACCTGTCCTGCAAATCGGACAGGGCCCACAGATGGAGGGGCCATGGTGGGAGGCCTTTTTCTCTCTTTCTCTGCGTCTTGATTGGCCTCACCAACATATGCAGGGATACGTATGGCCTCTCTGACCCAGCCAAACCCAAATCCTCCCAGGGTTAGCATCCACAACAGAGCATGGCTGTCTCTTCCTAAATATAAATGGTGAAGGCCCAACGGCCCACCTACTGCCCACAGGGCATAGGTTATGATTACACTTTTTCCCATCCTTTGGCCTCAGTGGATCAGTCCTTGTACACGTGAATATTAGTCATCCTTGATGAGTACCTGCAACGAAGTAACAGAAGTATTTATTCTTGCCTCCAATTCCAAACTATATGAATTTGTTAGTTCTTGACAAAACTATAGTCCATAAATAACACAGACAGACAATCTAGCTACCAGTGTGGATTATTTGGTTGGATTTCTAGGATGTATTCAGTGTTATTTCTATTTTAAAGAATGGAAAGCTAATATATTTTCATATTCTTTGTTATGCTGTATTGACTGCTAATAGCTATTATGCTTTTGATCACATCTTCAATCCCATGTGTTCACATTGCTTTTACCTATTTTTTCCTATTTCATTACAAGTCTGTGTTTTACGTTTCGGTAGTTATGTTTTCTCTATGATCTGTGTGCTGCTGGTATCTTGGCCGGGACACTCTAAGGGATTTTAATCTCTGCGATCCACTTCCCTGGTTAAATAATATATTATATAAGAGGGATTTATCTTAGCTCACGATGGGCATTGTCATTACGTGATCCGAAACATAGTATGCTGTAACTGACCATGGCATTACATGTGTTTTTGAGAGAAAACATACCACGTTGTACAATAAGTCAAAATTGAGATGGCAGGCAACAACCTCTCTCTATAGGTCAGTCCTCTGTTAATCCAAAGGCTATATCAGACTGAGCGTTCAATTTATTTACTTTTTTTATATATACATTTAAGACCTATTTGGTTTTGTCTAATAATAACTATAGGTTACTTACTGGGCCCATAATTTCCGTCCTTATCCCGATAAATCCTCTCCAGTCCTTTCCATAGTTGAAGTTGGTGCATGTTGTTGCAACAGCTGGACTTTGGATCATGACAATGAAATTACACTGTGGCCTCAACGCGCCATGCGCAGCAACATTTAGTCCCCTTGATCATCTGAGCTGATAAGGGGAGGAAAAGGTCTAACAGGGACATTTGTGAGTGATAAGACACTGATGGAAACGCTTCAAAGAGTGCCTTAATTTGTTCTGTAAAGCTTTTAAAGAAGAATGCATTGCAAACACAGAGCTATACACAAATTAAGAACATGAAACCCTCAATTAAAGCATTATATTAAATTCCCATGTACAACAACAGTGACAAAAAATATCATAGAAATCTCAAACGTATTCCCTGAAAACGATATGAAAAGAAGATGTGGAAGAAGTATTCAGGTTCTTTGTGTACAGTGAACAATACCACAATAAAATATTCCTTTAGGCCTACATGTAGAACTCTTAACTTCAAAATTATCCTCAAAAGTAAGATAAGATAAAATAAGCCTTTATTGATCGCCAGAGGGGAAATTCAGGTGTTGCAGCAAAAATAAAAATAGAAACTATACAAGAGCAATTAAACTCAAAATTACTAAGCAAAATAGTGCAGTACCGTCTCAAGCAAGCACAAGTACATAAGTATTATGAGGAAACAGTTTTTAGACGTAAGTATCTAAAGTAAAAGTACTCATTATGGCAACAGAATCGCCCGTGCCAT
Organism: Oplegnathus fasciatus; assembly: GCA_003416845.1. Lineage (NCBI taxonomy): Eukaryota > Metazoa > Chordata > Actinopteri > Centrarchiformes > Oplegnathidae > Oplegnathus > Oplegnathus fasciatus. The sequence goes on from NTHP01000024.1 coordinate 2,544,277, forward strand.
TGTTATATTATTGTGTATTATAATATTGGATTATTCTTACTGATGCATTAACGTGTAAGCAGCATTTAATCTGGTCGTGGAGCTAATTTTAACCACTGTAGTACTACTGTATAACAGTGAATCATATTTTATATGCTTATTATAGGTTTTAAAATCAGTAAGGTGCAAAGTCACTAGTAATTATACGTATCTGTCATATAAATGTAGTGAAGTAAAAGGTACAATCATTACCTCTCAAATGTAGTGTGGTAGCAGTATAAAGTGGCATAAAATACCCAAGTAAAGTTTGCTATGTGTCTCACTACTGCACTGTACTTGGTTGCTTTCCACCACTGATGAAAACAGTCAGTCAACTGTAAATTAAGTAGAAAATGTTAAGAAAAAAATTGTTGAAATAGTTTGAAAGCGAATCCATTTCACCAATATAACATAATATGTAAGTATCCATATATTCATTCTGCATTATTTTGGAAAAAACATGTTATACATAAAACACAGTGAAACACCTGCACAACCCAAAGTACAGGAACATTTTAATCTTTAATTGGCCTCTCTGGTATATTTAAAATGTATACATACCTTATTAATAACATAAATATGACGATGGTGAGCTATTAATTACAGTGATGATTGACGGCTACCTGTAGAGCGGTCCAGGCTTCCTCCCCTCTGTGTAGCCCCGCCCCCTGACGACCCCTCCTAGTTTGTTTTTTATCAGCGCTCGAGAGTAGCAGGATGCTAGCTCAGCCGTTTTAATGCAGCCGGGCTAGCCAGCCACACGTCCACGGCGCTACTGAGAAGATGCCCCGAGTTTTAACTTTTTAAACCATTTTCTCCTCCTGCGCTTTTTGAGCCCGAGGAGACTGGTATGGTTCCGGAGAATGGAAACGGACGACGTGTCGGTTAGAGAGCAACTTTTCCACAACCGTGTCCGGGAGACCATAGTAAGTAACGCCGGGCTAATGGGACCGTCGGTTAATATGCAGATAAGGGTCGCCTCTGACAATACAATCAGCCACCTAATCAGTGGCCTTAAGAAAGCCACGTCTTTTAACCAGCTAAGTGTTTGTATCGCATGACTTAGCGAATGTCCACCTCTCAAACTGAACTTATCAAAGTCTCATATTTCAGCATTGAACACGAGTATCAGTAACAATAAGTTTAACGTGACTTTTAGCGTACGTTAATGTAAATTCGCTTGTTCTGGTTAGCTGAACTTGTGTACAGACGTTAATTGTTGCACGGATGCAGCTGGTCATTTTAGTGGTGTGGCACAGGAACATGAAGGAGCCTGCACAGCGTCTGGGGCTCTTCTATTGAGTTTGTGACGACCTGGGCCTCTTCTCAAATCTTCCTTTATCTGTTTGCCACGGTTTGGGTCACCTTACTTCACATTTTCAGTGTTACTACACCGTTAATGGTGCATTTTCTACTTTCCCCAGTGACTGACAAGTGTTTTGTGTAACACCCCCACAGCCTGTTGAACTTCAGACTTGCCAGAAAGATCAGTTCAGTTACAGCAAGGCACACAAATACTGACCTTTAACCCAACAGATCTCAGTCAGATCTCATAGGCAGCTCATTTCCTGAGATTGGAGCTGTTGCTGATATCGTGTACCATAAGGGACAATGTCAAACTACATCTTTTCTGCTGCGTATTTTAGAATCAGTGGTTGGCTTATCAATATGTCCTGGTTTGTCTTAACAGTGAATAGATAAGAAAAGTCTTGAACTAGTACTGTAAGAGAGGATGAGCAAGAGCTGTAGATTAACAGCAAATGGGTGGATGAATGAAATTATACAATATAAACATTAATGATCCTCTAGGGAGATTGAGTCATTCCAACAGCAAAGAAACCACTGACGCCGAAAGACCTTTTTTAAAGCACACATTTACATGTCCTAGCAACAAAACCGCAGGATTAACTAATAACATTAATAACACCTGCATCATATTCAGATGTCCCAGTTTCAGCGATCTGATATTGTATTGGACACTTTATGAGACTGAGCCATCTCTGGTGTTATTAGTTACACTTGTGCTTTTCTTGTTATGACAACTCAAATTTGCTGCTGTGAAAAAGGCAAAGCAAAATAATCTTGGGCGATTTTTAATGTGTTTTTGAAACTGACTTGGCTCCACAGCACCAAAAGTGTCTTTCTCCACTTCTGTTTTTAAGTGATATATTCCAGATTAAAGTTAATAGTGACCAGATCAGTCCACCCACGTTAGGTATCGCAGGCAGAGCCAACTAAATCCTCTAGACAATGCCATGTCAAATAACGCTTTTAGTTGCAGACATGCATTTTCAGTTGTGTAGTTACTCAAAGAATTAACTTTACACAAGCAACAAATGCCCATATTTATTCTAATGCCCTTGTTTTGTCATTGTCCCTTTCACCTAAAGACCTAATGCTATTAGTCGACACCCCCTTCTTAAGCCACTGGCCGGCCTCAAGTCTCCAGCTTACCATCTCTTCTCAGTGCTCCCTCTCAGGCTGGTCAGCTGCCCCTGCATCTCTGGTCATTAATGGCTTTAGGCCAAGCTTATCGTTGATCAGCACGTTTTGGATAGAAGAGTATGTGGCAGCAGCGTTACCACAGTTATAGTATTTGACATAGCAAAGCATCCGTTTGATAAAGGCTTAACACATCGTAAGACCAGATAGATAGATACTAGAGGGTTGTCTCGTTTAAAGTTAAATTTGTGTCGTACACATCAAAAAGTAGATAATACTAAGGTTAATACAGATGAGAGGCTAATATTAAGCATCTCATACAGTAGGATAGGTTCCTAGATACCCCCTAAAAAACATGTCTGCAAATCAGGTGTATTATATTATTACTGTTCCATTTGTATAATAAAATAATCTCATTTAACCAAGCATCTATTGAAAGAAGATACTGGTGATTACTGATCTAAATCTACAAGATGCAAACAGCATTAGTGCTTGTTTGTCTGAGCATCCAGAAACTGATCTGGCTAAAGGTCTTTTCAAACGCATGAAAACCATTTGGATATTAAATGAATTCTCATAATCTGAGACAGAGATGACCTATACATCTGTTTTGGGGCTCCTGCTCCAGAGTCACAGGACGTACATTGCAGGCCCTTTGGTCACAGGAGTGCCCACAGTAATCTCTCAGTGCTCAGAAGACAGACGGGCTCATTTACATAATAATAGTACTCAGTACAAGATGTTGTTGGAGTGCAAACGAATGGTAAAATTGTGTGCTTGACCGGCAGAGAAAAAGGTAGTGTTTATGTGAAGTCTTGACTTTATACAGCTTTTAGTAAGAAGCCTCGCTGCAGTATCAATTGGTGCCAAATTCCTGCAAGTCAACAGTAATTCTTGACAGTGGCACATTAGTAATGAATAGATACACTTGATTATGACGTATTTGGAAGAAACAATACGAAGTAAACATGCAGCTCAAAATTCATACTTTGGCCAAATGTGGGCCCACCACGTGTTCTTTAAATGGATGAGCAAAATAAGCAGCTAATCACTGGGAAAATTTGATTTCAGCGAAGTGTCTGTCTGTCTTCACTTGAGCTGACGCAGCATTGTAAATCATCTTAGATGAGAGCATCTGGCAAGTGTAGGTTAAAAGAAATTGTCTGCGTGAGGCGGTTTGAACCCTAGAGCCAGGAGTACACACCCGTAGCCCGCACCCTGAGCCTGGAGGGATCAATAAGGATCAATGATCAGCAGAATAATAGATCACAATAAGTAGAGAAATAGAACACCCAGCATCAACACGCATTAAAATATCAAGTCACCCTGAGAAAAGTTGTTTGAGTACCATGTTATCCATAAAAGGCTGATTAGAAAATGTAATAGTCTCCTACAACTGTGTTCCTTGGGAATCACTTTCTGTAGGAGGTTTGAGAGAAGACAGAGAGACATTAATGATCTGTAATTTTGTTTGAGTGTTTGATCAAATCTGCTTCTGACTTTGTTTTAGTTTATTTTTTAAAGGAGAGGCTGTATAATGGCTTTGTTGGAGGAAAAAAGATTAAAGCACATTGGCGTTGCTGTCTATTCTCAAGGATATAATTATCTCACTGGATTTTCAGTTGTTGCTTCTCTGAAATCTCGTATTACTAAACTATCAAACATTGGACGACACATTCCAGTAAAATGATGAAAACTCTTGACAGAACAAACTGTCCACCTTCTTTTGGATTAGGATGGCTTTGCCCGTGCAACATTTAAAATTATTTCTGGCTGTTGAATAAATCTTGAAAAGGTCTTGTCTAATCTATCCTCTTACTCGTAAACAATAGCCGTCATGCTTTGCCTGAACGTGTTTAGCTGGACAAGAGGCTGGGTGCCCCTGAAAAAACACTTCGAGGGTGGCCACTTGACATTTTGCAAGGATGTGCTGTGCCGCTGCCAACCTCCCGCTCCTTTGAATTATTACAGGAACTACAAGCTTAGGCAAGATGTGAAAACAGTTGAGCTTCATTGTTTTTTGCTTGAATCAGCACAAAGATGTTTAGGTTACTGTGTGAATTTTAAAATGCTCTGAGTGAACTCTGAGCCCAGGGACTTTGTGTTCAACACAAAGATGTCCCTCCGGATGCTGAATTCTGTTAAACTCTCTTCTCAGTGCCCTGCTATGTGCTGCCAGCTCTCAACATTGCCCATCAGCACGTGTCCCCACATACGTGGACTAAAAGGGTGTTATTCTGCCCCTCCACCTATTTCTCACCCAATACCCATCCTTTGTTCCCTGCTTTTCCTTTTGTTGGATTAACCATAGCAAGCTCCTTGCCAATTTAGACGGCATTATTGAACAATTTTTGCAGTCTGAGCTGATTAGTTGTTATGTTCAGTCCATTGTTGTTTGTGTGATGCAGCTAGTATGTTACCAATGATCATTCCCATTTGCACAGTAAAGCACTGTGTATTTCTCTCTCTATTTCTCTGTTAGTTTGAAATAAAAAAAGTTTTCTCGTTATATGCGACTATGTAAGGCATAATGCAGTCATGTTAGGTAGGTCAAACTACAGACAAGATTTAATTTGATTGTTAGTGTACAAATTTTGGGCCTTAGCCAAGGAGGCGGTAGCTGTCAAACGGTATTAGACATACCAAAAGCATACACACCGGGTTTCTTATATCAGCAGTTGAACTGGTCTTTTGGTTCTTGTTAACACTGATCTGCACAGATGAGACAACTGCGTGTGTTGTTCTTGATTTTTCTTTTACTAGATTTTGTTTCCACTGTAAAGTGGGTCAACATCTTGCACCTCCTGGAAGCATATGGGAGGAGGGGTGTATACCCATACCCCAACCCCATTTGTTATTGTACCATATGTCCCAGTGATCCTTTTAAAAATACCCTTTTGTTATGAATTTAGAATAATAGAAACACTGATGTAAATACTGTTGATGTGGCCCTTTACTGTTCTGGGACTTTATGTTGTTCCCAGTATGTGTATTGGAGTAAACTGTAGCCTAACTTTTGTGGAGACCTGATGCTTAAAAATAATTAATTTATGTTTCTTTTTGTTCTTTCAAGGAACTCATTACTGTATGCTTATGTTCGCATCCTTTTAAGAAACTGGTTTTGCACCTGCAAGTATGTTGTCACATTTCTGTCATTCTCCAGAGGGCCTGTCTCTCTTTGTTTGTTGCTGTTGTTACCTCAGGGACAAACCTCTACATTCAGCTACCCTTACTGGGCTCCCTCTGAGCCACCATACAGAAATGTTTTGATCGGTGCTTGTGATCTGGCAACATCATTTTATTCATCTGTCATTCCAACACTTTGGTGCACTGTATCTCCACTATTAAATGAATTGACATGAAATTTATTGCGCTGAAGTTATGGACACTCCACAGAGGATGAATCCTGATGATGCTGGTGACCCTGTGAGTTTTCATTCAGCACCGCCAGCAGGGCAGATTTTGCAGCGTTTTTATTTGTCCAGTAGGGCTAATGATAGAATATCCATGGAACCACTTTGTTTTCTGGTGTGAAATGAGCACTACAGCACTGCAGCATCATGTTTGCTACATGAGGTTATAGTCTTGTTTAGTATTTTGTTCAAAATGTTGAAAAGTAGTGAGGGGATTATTCTGCTAAGAGAGGCAGTCATAAACCCAGGGTTAGTTTGAATTTTCATGTTCAAGTCCTCGAGGCACAAGTTTAGCATTGTACACAGATGCAGTTGGGACGTGTCTGTCAAATTGTTTGCTATGACAACGTCACTTTGTTTTCTCCTGACAGGTCCACACAGTTGACACATATTTGAGGATTAATTTGAATGTGTGTCTGAGCAATGACTAGTTGTTTGCAGACTGTCCACTCAGCTATATGGAGTGGACAGAACTAGAGTTCGTCTCAAAGAGATACATTTCCACAAAGATGTGGTTCATTAAAGTAACTGTTCTCTCATGTTTTGTCTACTGGTCGTACAAGCAGTTTACTTTGCTTTGGGGTGAGTTGTTGAGAGCTTTGCCAGACAACAGATTGCTGAGTGAATATAGGTTAAGCCTAAATTTTTGGTAGATTTAGTGTAATGTCAGACAATGATTTTTACAGGCAGTATGGGGGCTATCTGTCACTGGTATTAACCCTTCTTTCTTTTACTCCACTTAATCCTTCCTAGTTTATCACTGTCACCCATTTCGCTCTTTGTTGGAATAAAGTGGTAATCTTCAGACTCCATCTGTCTCTCTTGGCCTTGGCAAAATGATGAATGGTTTTGGCTGTTTGCATTTGTAGCAATACATAGCCCGTTTTGTTTATTTCTTGCTGTTTATCTGCACAAAACAATACATGATATTCTTTGAGGAACAAATATGTTGTAGCCAAGACCGTATGCTTGCCATCTCCTCTCCCTGTGCCTTTTCTGTGTCTTGTGGATGATTTTGAGTGTCTGTGCTGCATATCCACCCCCCACCTATCAGCAATTTACTAAATCAGAGATATGAATCAACCTAAATAAATGTGTTGCTCATCAGTAGTACTGGACAGAACATGACAGTTTATTTACAAGGCTGCACAATGTTCTCGAACTGTGTGAGGCGCAAATGACAAATAAAATTCCTTTCTGTCTCTTCTGCAGATCTGTGTGCTCCTGTTTATATGCCTCTACATAGTGTCCTACCTCATACTTACCCACTTCAAGAAGACTGCAGAGTTTGTCACAGGTGAGTTTTAAAATCACCTTCTTCCTGGATTTTAATAGGCGCACCACACAAAGACTGCTCTGTGAGAAAGATTTTCATCAAAGTCCTATGGAGAATTGCCGGGAGGGGAATTGATGGTGTTGACAAGCATACTGATTACATTGGTGTTTTGGAATTTCTTTTCCCACAGTGTGTCAGCCACACTTTTCAAGCCACACAGGTGTTGTTCAGACACAACCCATTCTAAGTTGCATGCATCTACACATTTATACATAGATATTTTTAGACTTGAATAATTGTTTGCATACATGTAAATATATGTATATAAGTTTACACGCTGCCTGGATTGCAAATTTCAATCCAAGGCTCTGGACCTTGGCTGGAGCTGTCCAGAGGTGCGGAAGGCGTGTTATGTAACATGTAACCACCTCTTCAGACAGTATCCCTGTGGATCGGGGTGGTGGAGGGGCGCTGAAGAATGTTGCTACAAGATAAACAGAGTTGTACTTTTGAGTTGTAGCTTAAGGCCCCTCTATTTAGACGAAAACATCTCAAACATCTCTCATCTCTTTTCAACAAGCTTATACTGTACAACCAACATCATGAAACAGGCTTAAATTATTATTTCTCTGACTTACTGGCTTTTATTTTTGACAGTAGGACAATGTAGAAAAATATGTTTTGGTCAACACAGTATTGGCAATTAACAACTTTGTAGCTGACAAATAACCATGGGCACAAGTGTGACATACCTCATTTACTACAATATGTTCTCTATTATTAAAACTTTTAAAATGTTTAAAGTTCTGCAGTGTGACTGGGCTGACAGTTACATAATAAATCCAATAACTTGCCACTATTGGAAGCAGATGTAGGATGTCCAACTAATCAGGTCTCTATGCTCCGCTGTGGCTGGGCCGGGTTGGAATCTGGGGAATGGCCAGCTCTTTTTTTTTTGAGGGGGGGGGGACCTGCTATGCATTAGCCCACTGTCGTAAATGTTGTTGCATCAAAAACAGCAGAACAGTTGTGCCCTGTAGCTAAATGACGATTGTGCAATACCGCTCAACAGAGTTGTTTTTGACATTTGGGAGCAAGGAACTGGTTTTTGCTCCTCAGGCTTCAACTCATTATTAAACAGCTGTGCCAACATTTGCATAGGAAGAAGTTACAATATCACGTACTGTGGTGCACATTACTCAGCAAAATACAGGATTTCATACAGTATAGGCTAGTTCTAGAGATATACAGCATGTTGCATGATACCCAGCCAGTTTTGGGGTTTGACAGTGTTTTGTCATATAGTAACATTTACAGAAATGTCCCTCTGGTATTCTTAATACTCTGCTCTTTGCAGTTTCCTCAGTTTTTACTAGAGTCTTGGTTTTGCTTGAACAGAATGTTCCTAACATGCTCGCCCCCAACTCACTCCCCACTCTGAGGCCAGTGAGACTTTTTTGCTTTTTTCATTCTCGTATGGACTGCTTCTATTACAGCTTTCCCCTATATATCTATGTATATACAGTACAGACACACACACACACACACACACTGTCCCAGACAGCTTTTACCTTTCTTATGACAACACAGTCTTGCTATATGTTAACATTTCAACACTTTATCTGATTGCACTCAGAATGACCTGTGTTTAAGCCTGCAAAGTTATAAAAAATAAGTTGGTTATGTCTGTGGCAACTTACCCTTGTTAAAACATAGATATAAAAACAAATAGACATCTGAATCACTTTTTGTAATAGATGTAATCCTACTTGTTTCTCTACTCTCTTTCAGATGATATTGAAGATGCCACGGTCAACAAAATTGCGTAAGTAAAAAAACCTAATGATTAACTGACCCACGGCAATCTGTTCTCACTCACTTACTCTGATTAGTGTCAGTGTGAATGATTTAGCAGATACCTTAGTCAACGTGACATGTGTAGTGGCCTGTGGCCATTTGGCTGTAGATTTATTGCCCTGTCTTATGCACGCCTGTGTGGTTATGTAGCTGTTGGTTGGGATGGGGGCACGTCGGCATCACTCTGCCCTTTGTCCCTACACGCTGGCACTGTATTACCTTATCCTGGGCCACCCTAGCCTTTCACCTAGGCTGCGCTGTTAGGCTGAGACACACAAACACATGTGACTTCACTGATAGCCTGCCTTTCTCTGTCTCCCAGGCTGTGGTTGTGTACGTTCACCCTGTCTGTCGCAGTGTGTGCTGTGCTCCTTCTCCCCATCTCCATTCTGTCCAATGAGGTGCTGCTCACTTTCCCACAGAGCTACTACATGCAGTGGCTCAATGGATCTCTCATTCATGGTACATCTTATTGTTTTTAATAGTCGACATCACCAAACAGTTGATAATTGTAAAAGCCAGTCAAACAACAGAGGGCATTACTGTCTGTAACTGGATCAGATTTAATGAGGATCACTGGTAATAACCTCCAAATCAATACACTACAGGCCTGTGTCCAAACAGATCATTATTATGGATAGAGTGGCTGTGACTATGCTTTGAGAATTAAAAGAAAAGTAAACCAGGCAAGTAGTGTGAGTACAATTTTGATGATGATCTCAGCTTTTCACATTTTTAATTCCTTTTTAACTGTTGCACATTCTTGTTTATAAGCACATGTGACGAGGGAGCCAGTCCTGTCCTGCTACACTGCTTGGCAGGACTATACCTCACAGTGGTTGATAGTGGTACTGCCAAAATGCTGCACTGCAATTTTAACCTAAATGAATGTTTGCACTGAAAACTAACATTTGGAACATCTCTCTTCCTCTCTGGTTAGGCTTGTGGAACCTAGTTTTCCTTTTCTCCAATTTGTCCCTCGTCTTCCTCATGCCTTTTGCCTACTTTGTCACGGAATCTGAGGGGTTTGCAGGGTCCAAAAAGGTACCGATTTTGGCATTCCCTCACAAATTGCGACTGTAGACTCCAAAACCATTTAATAAAGATTTAACTGTAAATTGACAGCGTCTGTGTGCGAACCCGTTGATCACAGGTTATCTGTTTTGTTTGTCTAGGGGGTTATGGCACGAGTATATGAAGCTGTTGTGCTGCTGTTGCTGCTGGCTCTGCTTGTGCTGGGCATTGTGTGGGTGGCATCAGCCCTCCTCCACGACAACATAGCCAGGAAGAGCCTCTACGGTGAGTCACATGCATCATACCTGAAGAACCATCAGTGACAACTAGTTTTACAGTTTTTAATATAGTTGCTTATATTCTCCTTCTCTGAATTTCAGACCTGTGGGAGTATTACCTTCCCTACCTGTACTCAGGCATCTCTCTGTTTGGAGTGTTGCTGCTTTTATGTAAGTATATCTCATTCGCAATTACTTGAGCAGCTATAAACTGTAGCGTATGACACTTGCATATCACCTTCTGTGTGTTTCTCTCCTCAGTATGCACTCCCTTTGGGTTGTCCCGAATGTTTAGTGTAACTGGCAGCCTATTGGTCAAACCACGAGTGAGTAACAGACCCAGTGACTAGAATAAAACACTTCCCACTTCACAATAAAGTAGCTTTTACATTAACATTTGTCTTGTGGCTGTGAACTGAAGTTTCCGCATTGATCGATGCCTGTTATCCCCCTCAGCTGTTGGAAGATGTAGAAGATACTTTGAGCTGCACCACATTTGAGGAAGACTCGCTCTCCCGGAAACTGAACTGTGAGTGCGTCACCGTGAACACACTCCTTTGCAATTTTCTGATGATTCAATTTAAAGCTGACCGATTTGACTTTTTGTCTCTATCATGTGTTGTTGTCTGATTGAAGGTGGCAGTACGTCATGCTGGGTCAAGCTGAATGTGGAGGCGATGAAAAAAGAGTACCAAACAGTCCGGAGCAAGCGCATCGCCCTGGGTAAGATTGACTGCTCTCTGCTGGGCTTCTCTCACTGTGATTACATTGTATAATCATTTGTTGCCACACACTCATTTATTGTTATTGCCTTCCTCTTTTTTTTCTTCTTGCTTTCCTCACAGAAATGCGTCGGAAAGCGTCCCCATGGCAGCGAAACTTGGGCTATCCACTGGCCATGCTTGTGCTCCTCGCACTGACGGTACACATTTATTTATGAATATACTCTCACAGGCTGTCTTAATTCTCATTTCTTAACACAGATAGTTATTTTAATTGTTGTGTAATTACTGTCCATGTGTCCTCAGGTGATGTGTGTACTGATGGTCTGTTTCAATGTGTTGGAGTTGCTCCTGGATGAGACGGCTATGCCCAGAGGAATGGAGGTGAGGATTTAGCCAGAATTTCATGCTTGGTGTGCAACAGCCAGTCATCTGTGCACACTGATGATTGTTATTTTTGTGTGTTTTTAGGACCCTCACCTGGGGATGGCCTCCTTCTCCATGTTTGGCTCACTGGGCGCTGCAGTTCAAGTAGTCCTTATCCTGTATCCTTTTATTCCATTCACCTATGGGTGTGTCATGTCCATTGGGCTCTGACTCCTTGATATCTGACCCGTGTGTGATGTTGACTCATGCTGTTACATTCTTACATTAAAAAGAATGTTGATAATGTACTGCAAGTATATTAGTCTTCTTTCCAGTGTTGTCCTTAAAATAAATTTCAGCTATCTGATGGTGTCCTCAGTGGTGGGTTTCTATAGTTCTCCTCTCTTCACTGGCCTCCTGCCTCGAGCACAGGACACCAACCTCACGCAGGTATCTGACAGCTAACCTTTACATGTATCTCATCTCACAGTGAGATATGACCAGAAGCTAGTGATGTTCTGCTTTTACTCCTTGTAGTAACCTCTAAATTTCTGTTAATTTCAGATAATCGCAAACTGTGTTTCACTGCTCATCCTGAGCTCAGCACTGCCAGTCTTTTCACGCACACTTGGTAAGGATGTAGCATAAATGACAAATGCAGAATTTAGTATGCCGTGTGTTCACAGTGAAAAAGTGTCAACATTAAGCATAGTTTAAAAATTCAGGATGCATGCCAAATAATGCTTGATGTCCCACAATGAAATGCACACATGAAAGTGGTAGCTACTTACAGCTGTGAAACATTAAAAGAAATTGTGAATGGTGGTGAGACAGTTCAAAGAAGATCATGGAAAACATAAAAACAAGTATTTAAATCTGTGGAAAAACAGTCTTCGTCTTTGAAGGGAGAGCAGACAGACTTCTTGTGTAGTAACTGCCAAAAGAGTATAATTTGACAATTGGTATATATCACGTACAATTGGTATGTAGTATGGAATTGGCATCTAGTATGTAATTTTAAGAGTTGGTGAATCAACATTTTACTCGTAGTTTTAGTAATGCCCACAAGAGGGCGTTTGAATGCCATGAATACTGTTGCTGCAGATGAGGCCTGGCTCCAGCAGTTCATTCACAAGTAAAACATTTTCTTTTGCTTCTGTTCCATTGTGTTAGGGATCACCCGCTTCGACCTGCTGGGAGATTTTGGTCGGTTTAACTGGCTTGGAAACTTCTACATTGTCTTCCTGTACAACATGCTGTTTGCTGGTCTCACCTCTGCCTCCCTTATCAAGACAGTCACCTGGGCAGTACAAAGAGAGCTCATCCGTGCCTTTGGTCAGTCGACTTTCATTTTATATATAAATTTTAATATTCTATGAGGCAAGGTGAAAGTATTTTTATGTCTGTGTGATTGTGTTGTGCTGAAATCCATTGCACTTGGGTAGCTGTGTCATAAGTTTTCCCACCTTTGGCCCCATTTCCCTATGGGCTGGTCTCTCTTCCTCAGATAGAAAGAATACAATTCTTTCAGGAAAGTGTAAAGGGACAAGAGGAGAGTCGGGTCCCCTTGGGGACCTTCAGGCACACCGCCCTAGACCCCTCACAGCACACACACCCTCTACCCCTCCACCCAACACAAACAAGCGCTCAGAGCATGGACACGCCAAACGCACACACACATACACGCAATCCCCTTCCTCGCAGTACAGATAGCATCTCTGCACCATGGCAGCTCTCCTGCACTTTCCCATTGCCTCCCAACTCACTTTTGTTCAGTGATTAATAGACTTTCATTTCACCTAAATCACTATTTTTCTTAGCTTTGCAAGTTTAGTGCTCCACCTTGTGATTGTGTTTGATGTTTTTTTTTTTTTTTTT
>NTHP01000024.1:2563518-2584506 GCA_003416845.1 Oplegnathus fasciatus
GTGGGGGGGGGGTCATTGTGTTAACATAAGTAGGCTAATCATACGTCCTTTGTAAGGTTGAATTGGAGGCGTGTGCTGTCGCAGTGGGAGCGCGCAGAGGAAGGGAGGGCAATCTTGTCCGGACGCTAATAAGACCCAATGGCTGGTGCAAGGTGGCCAGGAGCTCTGGAACGCGACAGGAGACGGTGGACGAAGGAGAGAAGGAGGAAAAAAAAGAGAGAGACGCGTTTTCTGGATGGACAAAAGAGGGATGAGAGCGCCACAGGAGCGTCCGTAGGAGTTGCGGGGAGTCAGTCGGGCTTTTTTGGCGTGCGTCAGGTTGTGTGTCTCGCCAGAGGAACTGTGTGGAGAGAGAAGCGGTAAGTAGCCAGAAAACTCACGAAAAACACCTGCGTCGAGACAGGTACCTGCGAAGGACGTATGAAGATGACTTTAAGTTCCCAGGAGGCTTAGAGGCAGCTGATAGTTGGCGAAATCTTTGGACAGAAACTTTATTATGTCTTCTTATTTTTAATAACTTATGTCAAACTTTAGATTGCAGCCAATCAGGTCATTCATTGGGCTCCAGCTTTTGGTCAGAGCCATCACCAAAACAAACCAAGAGTCAGAACAACTGATTTTGTACTATTTGTTGTACTCTTTTTCTGATCAAGAGTGAATGCAGCAAAAAATAACCACCTTCCAACAATTAGTATTTTTTTGTCATATCAATCTCAGCTCCAGCACCACATGATTTGGAATGGACCAAGATCTGACCCTCATTCACATGCTACCACACACCTGGAACTGGGGTATCACTGTAGGCACCGCAAGCCACTGACTCCTGGGAGCCTCAACCCTCCCCAATGAAGCAGTCCTGGTGGGCCCGCCTGGCACAGCTCGGCCTGCTTGCTGTGTGGACCTGCATATGGCTGGTCCAGGGATGCGGACCGGGCCCTGGGTACGGCATCCGTCCCAGGCCCAGGAAGCTCACGGCCATGCACTACAAGCAGTTTTTCCCCAACTTCTCAGAAAACAACCTTGGTGCCAGCGGCAGAGCAGAGGGCAAGATCACACGCAACTCTGAGCGCTTCAATGAGCTTGTGTGCAACTACAACCCAGACATTGTCTTCAAGGATGAGGAGAACACCAACGCAGACCGCTTCATGACTAAGGTGAGATTTCAGTCCTCTTAGATTTTAAGGAGTTTGTTGAATGGGATGATACACTGGATCACACTCTTCCATTAACCCCAGTGATACCTGGTGACTGTTGCATGGTAAGTTCAATGAAATGGAAATGGAGTGAGCTGCAGGTTGACTGAAGGATGCTCTCACCGGTGTCTCTTGAACCTTCCCAAGCCAATCCCTCTGCTGGATGATTGATTAACTACATTCACATGAAGGGGCAGACAGCAGTTCACAGCTCATACCTTGCCACCCAGCATGGCACCTTCAAATCAAATCACATAACCTCAATCACTGTTTGCTCTGCTCCACACTACTTGCCCTTGCCAGGCTCTTAACACACAAACAAATGTTCAACACAGTGTGTGTAAGTTTTAACCAAACTTCCCCTCCCTTTTCTTGAGATAAGAAGATCAGGATGTAATTCAACACTGCCCCTTAAGAGACTGTGCTCCCCTTCAGGAACACTTCCTTTTAATCTTTAACCAAAGTCTTTGTTATTGGAAATAAAACTATTCCCGTGACAGGTTCTCAGCATGCCTACCAGGAGAAATATCCAGGCACGGCACTTAAATTTCAATTCCTTAATGTTTACAGGGGATAGGTATCTAAATTCAAATCCCATGCCTAGAAAAAGACAATCGGTGGCTTAGAGCATTTAAGATCTGGGCAGGGAGATGGACAGCTTTGTGACAAAACATTTTGAATGCCACACTGCTGAACACGACCACAGGGTTTCTTGACACTCGGATGTCACCCTGCTTTGGAAGCTGCGGCTTTCTGTGATTGTTTAGGATATGAATCTGTGTTCCTTCCCCTCCCTGAGTGATTGTATGTGATGGAAATCTTTGGTTGTACATGTGTGCCCTGCTGATGCCCAGTTCGAGTGTGTGTATGCGTGCATGTGCCCCTCTTTTGCCCAGATGTGAAAGACGCTCTTTGTGCGTCATTTGGAGACTCCGAGGGGTCGCCTATACAAAATTCCCGCCTGCTGAAGTAATGGCACCGTCGGAAAAGCGACTATTGTAGTTCCGACAATGAAACGCCTCTCTTCAATGGCATTGCGAGAAAAATGTACCCAGTTTGTTTTCTGTCCCTCTCGCTTTCTCACTCTTGCTGTCACATTCCCAAGTCCATGCCCATGCATTCTTCCCCTCTGCCCTCTCTCTTTAGTCCCGACCTCGGCCCTCCACTACACTGCTTCCTTCTCACCCAACTTTTTTTCTCCCTCCATCTCTCCCGCTCACAACCTCATCACTTTCTCTCACTTCTTTTTTTTTTAAGTTCAGCTGCAAGATAAGCTTTATTCAATCAATTATAGAGCCACGGGATCCGTCACATCACAAGTCACAAGAGAATACGCGTTCAAGAGATGATAATGAGTGTATCACCACGGTTCGCCGACGTCACCACTTTTCAGCCGGCTATTTTGTGACAATGCTGACACAGTCTGTAACATCACGGCCCACGGGGGTGTTAAGAGTCACTGTGCACATTTCTGATCAAATGTCTCAGGGGTGAAACCGAGAGACTCATGCCTGGAACAAACTGGAGAGGCAGAGAATGGCCTTGATTATTCTGTCACCCTGTCGAAAAGGCCAAGGAATGTGCCAAACTGGCTACAGTAGCTTTGTTCTTGTGCTCTGATTGTCTGAGCAAGGTTGAGATGGCCTTTAGCAGAGTAAAGGAGGGATTGTGCGTTGATGCCAGCAGACAAACAATCATAACCTGGGAGCCAGAGACAATGTTGAAACACTGGAATCACTTTCTTCTGAGTTGCGCTGAAATCAGCCTGCGCACTGAGGTGTACAGTAGGCTCACATACTGTACATGCCTCTTGTACACTGAGGCTGTGCCATTTCCCCCTGTTAATAAATGATTAGTGGCGTCACTTCTACCTGAGTGGGGTTCAGACATGCCTTTCACTGTGCATGGCACATGCTGCAGACTGAGTGAATAAAAGTATAATTATTGTCTAAACTGAGACTAAACTGTTTATAGTCTTTCCACCCAACCCTTCCCTCCTTCCCCAACATACAATATGTTTTAAAAGGCAAAAAAATAAACTAAAACAGGGATTACAATAAAAAAGTCAACAGAAACATTCAGAATTACACATAGGAATAATATTGATATAATCCAGACGCATAAAGGGTGCTAGTCACTCCAGTTTGTTATTTATAATGATTATGAGTTCTTCTTTAGAATCTCTTGTTGATTCTATTTTGCTGTAGCTTTCAATAACTTAAAGCAACAAAAGTCATTTAATATTTAAGAACTAAAACTCAAAGATTCAACATTCAGATACTTGATATGTTCTAATACTTGTGTTTTTTCCAGATAAAGTGTATTATACTGTGTATTTGCTATTAAACTAAATGGCTACCTGAATGTTTTGTACATTATGTTTTGCTATGAGAAAAAAGGAAGAGGATAAAATGTTTTATAAGACTGTTGTCAGACTCTTGGCATAATGAATCTGGGTATTTTACCAACTTGGAACCAGATTGAAAATGGAACCAGTTATCTGTCCCCAACCCTACACATAACAGGAGTTTTCTTTCGAATAATGTTACACTAGAGCCCAACCGATACTGGATTTTCAAAGCCGATACCGATATTGATATTTGCGAGTTTAAAAATCTGATAACGATGTATTGGCCGATGTTCATTTTTAACATAAATTTACAGCATAAAGAAATGGATGGGATAAAGATCCCTCAAATTTGGTTAAAAAGAAATGTGACCAAGATATATACTGGGTGGGATATTTTACAGGGTATTTTACACATCCATGCTATTCCTGTAATGGAATTTTTTGTCACTTATCGACCGGCATATGTGCTGATGCTGTGGTAAACTGATATCGTCCGATATATTGGTCAATTCATCAGTTGATACTGTTCCAAACTGAACACCTTCCCCCTGTCTCATTCTGTTCCTAGCGATGTAAGGACTGTTTGAACAGGCTGGCTATCGCAGTGATGAACCAGTGGCCAGGGGTGCACTTGCGTGTGACAGAGGCCTGGGATGAGGACGGCCACCACCCTCCTGGCTCTCTGCACTATGAAGGCCGGGCCGTGGATATAACCACTAATGACAGGGAAACGGAGAAGTATGGTCTTCTAGCCCAGCTGGCTGTGGAGGCTGGCTTTGACTGGGTCCACTATGAGTCCAAATATCACATCCACTGCTCAGTGAAAGCTGGTAAGTTGCAGTTATGTGTCAAATTATCATTTCAGTGGATACATGGTATATCACGATATTAAAGACAATCTGTGCTTAGTCATCTTGGCTTTTTCTGCTCATCTCCCTGCAGATCACTCTGTTGCTGTGGAAAAAGGTGGCTGTTTCCCAGGCTGGGCCCGGGTGACTGTTGCTGGAGGGCTGCAGAAGAGCCTGTCGTCGCTGGCTCCTGGGGACAGAGTCATGGCCCTGTCTGGGACAGGCCAAGTCGTGTTTAGCAAAGTCCTGTTGTTTCTGCACCGGGACCAAGAAAGCCGGTCTACTTTTCTGTCTCTGGAGACAGAAGATGGCCATCAATTGGCCCTTACTCCACATCACTTGGTCTTTTTAGCCCCTCATTGCAGACTCGACAGCAGTGAGTACCAGGCTCAGTTTGCTAGCAGAGCCAAAACAGGAGACTGTGTTCTCATCCACACAGCGGAGGGTCAAGTACATCCATCTCGAGTCATCTCAGTCTCAGTAGAGGAGAGTGTGGGAGTGTATGCGCCCTTGACAGAAGCTGGAACTGTGTTTGTTGATGGGGTCCTGGCATCCAGCTACGCGCTAGTGGAGAACCACAGACTTGCACACTGGGCTTTTGGACCTGTGCGACTCCTCTCCTCATTCAACCAGCTACTTTGGGGAGAGACAACAAGAGAACAGCAGACCACAGACAGTGAAACAGCTTGCACTAAGACTCCATTTCAACGTAGCACAACCACGACGGACAAAGCAGGCGTATATGTGAATTATGGCGTTCTGAACAAACAAAACAATCTGAGTGAACCTCTGAGGATGGAAATGAAAGAGAAGAACTCCTCGCAAAGACAGACATCAGATGTGCACTGGTATGCTAGACTACTGTACAGTTTTGGATGTATCTTTTTAGACTCCAACTCATTTCATCCTTAAAAAAAAAACTATCGACTCAGTACAAGTCGCACTGTTCTTTTCTTCAATAAATTAAAATCACTGGAATGGTTTGCTTGCTTTTTTCACCATTGTTTGCATTATAATCTATCATAATGATATACATGCTAATACTTAAGTGATACTTAATAAGAGACTGAGTTTGATGAGACAAATAGTCTGAGCAGGTTAATGTAAAAACGGTCAAAATGACATATTATAGTGTATTTGTACATCGTGTTATTTTGTTTAATTATTTCAGTTATATATGTAAAAACAAATATTCTAATGGGACAGGAATGAATTTTCCCACAACAACAGAATCTTTATTTTTGTACTTTCTGAATCATAATATATAAATCTTTTCATTTTTATTAGAATAATTCCACTACATGTATTGTATGTCCTCACCTGTCATGTCATAAAACAAATTAAAATGTCATTTTATTAAGCAACACTCTGCTTTTTCTTCAGCTCTGGAGTAAATTTTGTCTGTTAAGCTGATTTGTCTGTTGCATGTTTAGCAAAACGAAGTTGCTTTGTGTGGAAAAAAAACCCCCTGAGACGTATCGTCGTAGTTGAGCATTATGTATGTTACTGTGTTCAAGACCTCTGTGGAAATCTAGTCTAACGGGCTGACGGGTTAATGAAAAGCCCAGACGTACTTAATATTCCCCACCACCTTGACTTTATCAGTCACAGACTCTCACATGGCGGCTTCAAGGGAGTTATCAGGTTTCTTTGAGTAAACAGTTTTATTGGTATCCACTGATCAATTTGGGTCACAAGTATTATATCTGTTGGTGGTTTAGTCAGTTCACTGTTTACACAACTTTCAGTTTGTTACATCCTTTCTATGTCAACCACTCTGTACTATACATTTTGACTCCTTAAAAGTGCAGTGCACCATTTACTTTATTTTTTAATGTAAAAATACTTTTCAAAGGTTCATAATATTGTGTAAGGGTACATTCAGGACATGTAGTACAAGGTTATACACCCCCTTGTGGAGTAACTGATAATATGCCTGTGAATTTGATTTCGTATCATTTCTTAAATGTCCTCGTACGTATATTAACTACTCTAGATAATAAACTGTGATTTAACAAACCTTGATTTGATTTGTAATACTGTAGTTTACCGGTAACCATCTATGTACAATGAGATGTTATTAATTTCTAATTTTGTCAAGGTATGCATTTTTACAGCACTGACAATACAGCAAATATTTGAATGGCGTATTCCATACAATGTTATCAGAACTATGAACTCTCTCAACAGATATAATATTAAGAAAACAAACCACAAACAGACTAAACTGCATCCTATAAAAGCACGCTACACCGTTTTATTCTCTTTAAGGTATATGACTGTAACAAATTGCACATTGCACGTTCTCTTCTTCCAGTTTGTGTTGTGTTGTAAACATCTGTGGAGGTATTCTAGGGGATTATCCTTGAGATGCAAGGAGGCAGATGGGAAAGCACCCACTCCGTTGACCAGCCAATGGGAAAAGCCTGGTGTCCTAATACCACCCTCTATTTACATGCATTAGCCAATCAGTCACTGTCTTCCAACCAGTCTCAGCCCCCCCCAAAATCTAATCCAATCTTGCTAAAGCTGAATGGGGAGTTAACTAATCCTGTCAGGGGGACCAGTAATAACCTATTTTCAAAATGAAAACCTGCACGCCCCACATTCAGGCACTGACAAACAAGCATTTCCTGACCAAAATAAACTTGCACGTATTTCTATTTGTAAAATACAGACCAGTGTCATCAGGCTTGAACAATAACGTCACAACCGAAACATTCGTAACTTCAGGTCACTTTTGGAAGACAATTCTTGATTTAGTTGCAAAGAGCTTTAGAGGGCCAACTGCATTCACCCTGTTCACAAGAATTCTTGTAACATTTTTCTCTTCAGCGGTCACATCTGAGCTTTGAGGTGCTCATTCTGTACATAGATGCCTCGGCACATATGCATTACCACAGACGTTTCACAGTGCAGGGTCAGCTGCAGATCACCCCCCTGCAGCAGGTGGTTGCTCACTGCTTACGTAGCACACAGTGTATTGGAGATGAGCTGTCAGGCATTCGTTTGTGATCACTAACATTGCCTTTACATCTGAGACGTTTAGCAGATGCTCTTCTTTACAGTTAGTGTTGAGGTATAGCCTAAGTAAGCTACTTACTTGTGATAGTTGAGTGTTTTGTTCGAGGGCATGACAGGAAATATACAGTCGCTGTTATGGATTAAACCTGTGACCTCCTCACAATGGGACAGACTGTTGCCCAACCTAATTTTCTGTAAGTTCACAGGATCATTCCAGTGACATCCAAGCTTTACCGTGTGTGGCCTCAGGCTTTTCCTTCACAGTGTGGCCCATGAATGGTTGGTGTGGGAGGTTAGAAAAAAAAAAAAAGCTATAAAAGCATGCATGTCTGAGAGGACTTTCTACCCATATCAGCATAGGCTGATGACTGAAATTTGCTATATGCAAGGTATTAGGATCTTAACATGCCATCACCCAGTAGTTTAACTCAAAACTAACAATTAAGGATTTCAGCCAACTTTCTCAGAACCTGTCCTTCCTGGGTCACCCATACCAGTGTGATTTTCTCACAGTGATAAGGCAGCCTAATGATAAAGAAGGCCCACCTCCCAATCCCACCCCTATAGGATCTGTGTTACCTTCACCCACAGTACAGTATACATTATGATAGCTCCTTAACCATAGTTGAATACCAGATTGGAACCTGTATTACATGAATTCATTATTATTGATAATTAAAAATTGGAGAAAGGCCATCCACTGAATTGTCAACTGATTCAGTGGCAGAGGATAAGGGTTGTAAGGTGTTTGCATTCTTGTCTGCTGGAGGGCTGAGCATGTTACCAACCTTTTTAACACAATATATTATAATTTAAGGTGTATGCAATTATTTTATTTGTATTATTCATTCCCATGTCGCTTGATCAAAATGCACAAATACCACCTACGTGGATGGTAATTACATATGCCTGGGTAATAAGGCAAAACAGTGTGGCCACCAATCGCCAGGGTACACCATAAACATCTCAAAGTGACCTACATATGGTGCACTGGCTTATGTCGGTCATTTTCAGGGAACCTGCTGAAAACTTGGTCGAGGTTTATTTCAGATCATGGCAGATTCAAGTCAACTCTTCTCAATCGTTCTCAGTCACTCCAGCCAAATGCGCAGTGCATGGCAGAGTGGAAACAGAGGCGGAATTAGGAATTAGCAACCACGATGAAGTGCTCCGTACACGCTTGTTATGTTAATTACAAAATTAATTTACAAAAGAGAAATATGAAACATAATCGAACTCAATTAGATCGCGGCCGATCAGTTTTCAAAACAAATGCATTCATCCGCAGGCACGGCAAAGTAGCTTTGGTCCTACAATCATAACAATCTAATGAAAAATGGCTTCCCTAGATCCGAAAATCTAATGACCTAATATCTAATATCTACCATATTTCACTGGTCCGCGCTTTCCACATTAAAATCGTGTGCGGTGTGCTAAATGATCAACCTCGCACAAAGTTGTTCGTCGTCGCACTCAAGCTGTAACACATTTTACTGATATCTAGTAATAAAACACAAATTTTGCTCGGTCTTTTGCATGAATTAATTTTTGACGTAGTTGTTATTAGCTAGCACTGCTAGCAGCGGCTAGCCACTTGGCGGAACAGCCGTGTGCAGACGCAACGCAGTTCAGCGAAGTGAAGAGATGCTAGTGACCCATACAAGGGTACCCATGCAAAGTTGAGCTGCAAATTTAGGTAGATGAATGTCTGCAGTCGACTAAAACTTAAAGAAAAAATATATTTACTGTCGTGTCAACAAAGTTTGGGGCTGTAATTTTCGGATGCACTATTTTGTGCAAACTTGCAGTAGCTTTAACGACCTCGCGAGCGAGATTCCAGAACAGAGCAGAAGCTAGCTAACTGTTGGGTTATTAGCCTTCAAGCTAAACCCACAAGCAACGAGCCAGCCAGATAGGTAGTTTTTGGATTCACTGTATGAAGCTGGGGAGCCTTTTTCGGGACTGGTTGAAGGCTTGTCTCGGTGCTTAATAGTTCCCCGGCAGTATACGACCACTCGACACAAAGCTCAAGTTGCTGGTTAGCTAGCTAACCATAGCATTATCCATCTAGTTGACGAGCTAGCTAGCACCATCGCACAGCCTGCCTTCCGCCGACGTGCACTTCCCCCACTCTCCCTCCAGCCGGCTAGCCGCAGCGTTAGTCCGGTACATAAAATGAAGCGACCATCAGCATTTTGGGAAGCTGTGTGGCTGTTTGGATTTTGCTGATGTATGAGGAGACGATATTGTTTTTGTGAGGTGAGCTGTTTTAATTATGGCCTCTTTGAACTTTTTGCAACAGACATACCTAAAGACACACCAACCCTGACCTTAGACCGGGTAATGTTAGCTCCGCTATCGGTAACGTTTAGCTGTTAGCTTCGACCAGATGGGGATGTCTACTTGCTGGAGAACTAGCTATGTTACCTGGGTGCTAACTTTAGGTTGAAATATGTTTTACGTTGGCTGTGTCCAAGGTACGATCCACAGTGTGGCCGGCTGACATTTTTAGAAGTATATGTGCCAGTGCATGAGATTGGATGTATTTATCGTAGTTTTGCCTCTTCGGGACACTTTGCTGCTACGTCACCATTGGTAGTTGTTAGCTTTTCCGTATCAGCCTGTCGCTAGTGACACGGACAAGGCTATTTGCTGGACAGAACCAACCCTTTGAAGTCGGTGTTTACATTGAGAAATAGTGCTTAGCTCTGCAATTATTCAACTATAAAACCTCAATAGCTTTTACCGTGTGACTGCAACAAACAGCAGCTGCTGTTGGCTAACAGTACAAAATGAGAACAAACACGTTCACCATGAAAGTTAATTTGTAACGTTAACACTTTTAACGTTAACTTAGCTAGCCAGGATGGTAAGACGTTAACTTGGCCATCATGTCATCACTTTTGCTTTGGACAACTTCATTTTAGAGACAAAGCTTCTTTTGTATTATCATTAGCTGTAATATAACACAAGTTAGGTTTCGTAGGACTTGGATTTGGTGTTAGTTTGTTGTCGAGAAGAGAGTGCGTTTCCAGTGTTGCTGTTACCGTTTATCACGAAGATGTAACGTCAACGACACATGAAGAAATTCTGTCCATCAGCTCAATTGCAATCTGCCGTTAACAGCTTTTGGTGCCATTTGCTAAACAGTGTTTTAATGTGGCGCTTATGTTGTGTAGGTTATGTTAATAGGTTTGTTGTTTATTTGGAGAGTATTGGCTTTAACGTAAAGTACAGGCATTTAAAACACTCCTAAATCATTTTGAGAAATGTGCATATACATTGGTGTTGATTTAGTGCTATCATTTATTACATTCTGATCTTAATTTGTGTTGAATTCTGCTCCTATGCATTAAAAAAAACACTAGAAAAGCGCCCCCCGTCCTCGGACTGGGATCTGCTTCAAACTGCCTCCGTGAGAATGAATAGGGGACATTTCGACATGTTGTGTGATAATGTTAGCTCACAGGATGCTTTTCTAAGTATGATGGCACATGTGTTTTTTTTTTTTTNNTTTGTTTGTTTTGTAACTGACGAAACACTGCGAGACTCTCAGCTGGATCTATACAACAAAGTCACTGTCACGTTTATTGTCTTTTGAGCCCATTAGATCAGGACATACAACATCGCATCACGGACGATTTTCTCGTTTGTATATTTTCTAACATTTAGAGATTTACAGTGATATTAACGCATATTGATGAGGCAGGTATATAGCATAAGCAAAATACACCATGTGAATCGACACCGATCGGCCCTTTTTCAAGTATCGTCTCTTAATGGCCTTTAAACGTTAAAAACATGTTGTGATTTCCTGTTATTAGTCGTGTGGATAAAAAAAATGGTGAGCCCGTCCAGCCCTGCATTGTTTGTTTTACAGTATTTTTGTTAATGGCGTGAATCTCGTAGCGGAACTATGATACGAGCGACAAAGGTTCTGCACGAAAGGAGCCCCGCTGCAACAGGAAGTTCTACATACGGAAGTTGTGTTTTCTTTGTGTATCCCGATTTATGGTTGTTTTATTTAGGAAAACACCATTTTAGTTTTAACATTTTGTGCTTTTTCACGCAGCCGTTTCACCGATTTGGATTATGCATTGCTGGGTAAATAATAACTTGAATTGTTAAAGCGGTTTCCGATCGACCTGCCTCCTGTAACCCTCGCGCTATTTTCATGAGTTTGCGAGAAAGCTCGATTGCATTAGTGCTAACGTTAGTCAGATTAACACAAGGAAATCGTCTAAAGTGAGGACATAACAGCCATATTTAATTGGTTGCATTGTTGGTTGTAAGTCTTTATGTGAAAAGTGCTTTTGGATGTGTAGGGAGGCTGGTGTTTAATAGTGTGGTGTAGCAAAGAAAGATGTATTTGGGGAATTCCTGTTTTGATGATGATCAACATATGTTGGCTTATGAACAATGCCATTTAATGTTTTGGTAAGAGGAGACCTGCATACCACTTATCTGTCCATTTTTATGGGAGCAAACCTGAATCTCATGCATTTAGTTTTTTTTTTCTAATCTCCCCATTGATTATGCAGTGCTAACAGACCTGATGTTAATGACATAGCCAGTTATCAGATAAAATGCCCACAGATTGTTTTCATACTGTGAATAATTTTATTAAACTATTCTTCTTCTGATTAACATTAACAAGTTAATTCTGCTTATGTTTTTAAATTGCAGATCTCTGTCAAGGAGGTCAAAATCAGTACGGGGGATGGACGAGCAGAAATCAAACTGCGAAGAGAATGACTCTGAACCAACAGGTAATGTGTCCTCTTTAAAATTTTCCCCATGTCCCAACGTCATCCATTATGAATGTACACTATTCTGCAGTAAGATGAATAATATCACAAAGTGCCTTTGTTCTGAAAGAGAAATGCACATAGTTGAGAACAAAAACAGATTTTTTCATTTTCCCATAACAGAGTTTTGTAACTGTAATTTATTAGAGGTGATGACAATAGAGCAGAACAAATTACGTTTTTATTTTCCCATAGCAGATAAGTGAATATGGGTTTGATGAATGCCATTTATTCCCATTGTTTCATGCATTGTTTGCTTTAAAGGGAGGTTTTCTTTCAACTTTTTCTCCCATTCTGTAGCTGATGACAATGCCCCTTCAAAGCAGCTTGTCTCCTCTGATGAGGAGTCCAAAGCCCTTCCTGCTGCTGAGGACGTGTCTGGTGCTACTGCAGCAGCTTCCAGCACACCCGTGTAAGTGTTTCATTCAGATCATAAAGGATATGCACACTGTTGTGCTTTTTATCCCAAGAAGCTGCTTGTTGTTGGCAACACTAAATCCGAGTCTCTATTTGTGTTTTGAACAATTTTGTTTGTGACTGGACAGAGAGAGCGTTCGAGCCTGTGCGCTTTGTAACTGTGTGGAGCGGAGCCTGCATGGACAGCGGGAACTGAGACACTTTGGGCCATCTTCTGAGCGGCCGACCCTCAAGCCATCAGCTTCCCCACTGCCACAGCCCGGAAATGATGACCTGTCTTCCATTGGATTTTCCGACACCCCCTGTCTGGCGGCACTCTTTGACGACTCAGGTTGAACTCAAAACATTACACTGCTATATTTCATTAGTGTACAATTATTAATTATTCTTATAAATGAGTCATAGTCTATGTTCTATCTACTGGAAATACAACGCACAGAGTAGAATTGACGTTTTGTGAGACGTTTTACTGATGTTGGGCTTTATAATGAACAGGGGGTTGTTGGGTTCATCACTGGTGTGCGGTGTGGTCGGAAGGAGTGAAGCGGATGGAGAATGAGGAGCTGGAGAACGTGGATAAGGCCGTTATCTCAGGGACACAGCGGGTAAGTGCACTGTCTTTAGACTTGGATTAGATGGTATTTGGTGAGAATATAGGGATCAACAGAGGCTTCACAAAATCTTACTTTGTTGCCATTGGTTTGTTACAGCTTTGCGAATACTGCAAAAGGCTGGGTGCAACCATTCGGTGCCATGCTGAGGGCTGCTCACGGTTCTACCACTTCCCCTGCTCAGCAGCCAGTGGATCCTTCCAGTCCATGAAGCAGTTGGTCCTCCTCTGTCCAGAGCACATAGACAAGGCAGAGGAGTTGGGTAAGAGAACCAGAAATATCTGTCAAAATTGAGATGTCATTACTAAATGCATAGTATATGGCTTGTGCTATAGACTCATTGCAGTCCAAAGCTGTCACGGTTTCTCAGAATTCCTGTAAGACAATACATGTACTCCATACAGATTTTGGTTTGTCACGTGTGGACTGTTATTCTGCCAAAGCTTTGAACATTTTTATGCTCTTTGTTGTCATAAAATGTCAGCTGCCTGCATTGCTGAAAATTTTAAAAAAGCATTGGTAATCTGTCTTCTTCTGTCTTTAAACTTTTTCATCTTCAAAAAAAACTTACTTTGCTTACCAGGCATCTTTAAAAAGTGGCTATTAGCTACAGACCTTGTGGTTATTCCCTGACGACTTTCATGTTGAACTGAGGAGAACTAAAAATAAATTGTGCCAATGTGATTTAGCTTTTTTAATACAAATTCGTATGTATTTTTTTTTTTTTACAGCAGGTGAGGAGGCTTGGTGTGCAGTGTGTGACTCAGCGGGGGAGCTCACGGACTTGCTGTTCTGTACGGGTTGTGGCCAACATTATCATGCGGCCTGTCTCGAGATTGGTGCCACGCCCATCCAGCGGGCAGGATGGCAGTGCCCAGAGTGTAAAGTGTGCCAGACTTGCAGGTGAGTCCAGACACATGAGTCAAATTGTGCTATATACAAACGATTCAAATGTAATGCCTAATGTTTTGCATGGTATTTACATTATTTTTTTGTTTAAAAAAACCCAAAACTTTTGGCTTATTTTATTTCCTATTTTTTGTAATGTCTTGATTCTTCATTTTCTTAGACAACCAGGTGAAGATTCCAAAATGTTGGTATGCGATGCCTGTGATAAGGGCTACCACACCTTCTGTCTCCAGCCAGCCATGGATTCTCTTCCCTCTGACCCATGGAAATGCAGAGTAAGTCACATTTGTCATTCACCTCTGTACCAAGAAATGCCCTTATCTCGTAAACTTACTGTGAAAGCAAGTTAATTGACTTTTTTGAGACTGAATCTTCCCATCATAAAGGGCTTTTGAAAGAGAGCTTTATTCACTTGCTTCTTTGATCATTCCATTGACATTTTATCCCCATAATCTGTTTTACGCCAGAGGTGTCGTGTATGTACGGAGTGTGGTGTCCGTGGACTGGTGCTGCCAGGCTCTGCCCAGTGGTTTGACAACTATGCTGTATGTGAGGGCTGCCAGCGTCACCGCAGCTCTATATGTGGTGTGTGCAGCAAAGCTGCCAACCCATCTGTCACTCTGCAGTGCTGCAGCATGTGCCACAGGTTAGTTTAATGCACAAGCGCAATAGCGTTCATTGGAGGGAGCTATCATGTGTGGGCTTGTCGCTCATATTGTCATAAAACATTTCTTGATGATCTCTTTATTGTCTTAGGTGGGTGCACAGTGAGTGTGCTTTACCGGGGGAGCTTCCAGAAGCCAAGTGCATTTGCCTGCTTTGCAAGGAGGATCAGCAGCAGCCTGTCACTCAACCACCCACAGCAGAGATACAAACCAGAGAGGCATCTGAGGAGACTGAAGGACACGTGGATTTGGTGGAGACGACAATCCAAACGGATGCAGACATGGTGACAGAAGAGCACACAGACTTATCAGAGGTGACACCAGGACAGAGAGGCACATTAGAGATGGGTCAGGCTGAAGCCACGACTGACAAAGAGACACCAATGGACTTGGGTAAGTCTGAGTTGGGCACAACATAAGACAAAGTTTACATGACATGCCAGTCATGAGTTTTACTGGACTAGTAAAAGAATGTAACTTGTTGATGTCTGAGATTTGAGAGCCTGTGTAAGTTAACAAATTTTTGCTTTAGGGGTGGAGTCTGCAGTTGTTGGGACAACAGACGCTGGGGAGCGAATCGTGGAAGAAGAGCCGCAGGTAGCAAAAGAAGGATTCATTTCTGAAGTGCCCGCTGTTCCACGTGAGTCTACAGGTAAAACTCAGAACACACTGTAGACACACATACTTGAAAATGAACACAAAGCAGTACTTTATTATTTGTATGATGGTGTGCCGTAACTAATGATAGATTTATAAATGTTAACACTAATAACAACGCATTCCTTAATCTCAAATGTAGAATGTGCAACAAGAGAACAGGGTGCCTCTTGTCTACCTGATGATGAAGAGAGAGCAGAAGCGGCACTCAGCCAGGCGACCCAAACCACCCCTTCTCAGGACCCCACAGCAGAAAGACAGTCTAACAACCCTAAAGTAGAACCAACACCGGTGTCACAGCAGGGTCCTGAAAATATGGAGGTGGAGAAAGAGGAGGAGAAGGAGGCCACTCCTTCAGTGGAACAAGAAGTATCAGCAGAGTTATTAAACAGTGGCTCTGATGTCATGCCTATCACAGAACCGTTCAATAAGGATCCACCAAAGTTACCAGCTTCTCCTGCCTCTGTGGACAAAACAGAGCATTTGCCTATGGCTAATCAACAGGAAAGAAGTCCATGCCAGGACCCCCAGTCTCCTTCTCCTCTTTCTTTATCAGTAGACTCGCATGAGGCCCTCTCTGCTGTGGCAGGGAGGTTACTACCTCACTCTGAGGAAGAGGAGGAAGAAGACGATGATGATGAGCCAATGAAAGGGGAAGGACATAATGAGGACATAAAGCAGGAACTGCATGAGCAAGAAGTTAAGCGGGAACTGCTGCTGGACGAGATGTCCAATATGAGCCATGGAGATGAGAGCAGCAGTGGCTTTCTGGGCTCTCCAGGAGAACCCGATCCTCAGCTTTCCATGGAACTTGGCCTTGTACCTGCTTGCCGCTCACACACAGATAACCTGCTCACTGAGACTGATGACTCGCTTCCCTTCGAACCCCTCAGAAGTGACAGAGAGAAGGTGAAACGCAGAGGATCCCCAGGCCGCTCACGGGTCAAACAGGTGAGGTCACCATGTACACGTTAGTCTATGTTTGTTAAGCGATCATGTTTGAACAGCTGACATTTTACTTTTAACTCTTGTTTTTGATTTTAAGATGTCATTGTTAAATTGTCACAGCATGACTTGACATTGAAATGTTTCTTCCTCGGCTTAAAGGGGCGAAGCAATAGTTTTCCTGGGAAGCGTAGACCTCGAGGGGGTGGTGGAGGGAGAGGGCGTGGTGGGAGGTCGCGCCTCAAAGCCATGGCCTCCTGCATTGATGCCTTCTTGGTGAGCTGTACTTAACATGCCATTCAGATGTTCTTTTATATTCTTTTCACCTTTTCATTTAATGACATATTTTATAGGTTTGTAACTGTTTATCCCCTTGTCCACAGCTAAGCATGACCTCAGACACTGGAATAAATAAGGAGGAAGATGATGAGGAAGATGACACCATGCAGAACACAGTGGTTCTTTTCTCAAACACTGATAAATTTGTCCTGCTCCAGGTACAGCTTTTGTTGTAGTGCGACATTTGTAGCATTTGCTGTGCCAGGAACCACAGTTGTCACTTTCAAATGCAACACAAATTAGATCCCTTTTTTTTTTGCCTCTTTTTCATTTTTCCTTCTCTCTTTCTCTCCTTTGTTTTAGGATATGTGTGTTGTGTGTGGCAGTTTTGGAAAGGGTGCGGAGGGGCAGTTGTTGGCTTGTGCTCAGTGTGCCCAGTGTTACCATCCTTACTGTGTGAACAGCAAAGTAAGCGCAACCTTATCCTTTGATTTTTTTTATTTTTATCACTGTATTTTGTAAGTCCAGACAGATTAAACCTGATGTCTTCTGTAGATCACCAAGACAATGCTCCGTAAGGGCTGGCGCTGTTTGGAATGTATCGTGTGTGAGGTGTGTGGAAAGGCTTCGGACCCCTCCCGTCTGCTGCTGTGCGATGACTGTGATGTCAGCTATCACACCTACTGCTTGGACCCGCCCCTGCACAATGTTCCCAAGGGTGGTTGGAAGTGCAAATGGTAAAGAAAAATTTAAACTCTAAGAGCACAATGCTTCGTTCAGCCCTGTAGCTTTGAATGAGGTCAGATGGAAATGAATACATGTACATTTGCATATTATGTAAAACACTCATGCCTCAGCCCAACATTAGCTATTCAGAGGCCCATCCCTCTGCCTCTTGCTTCTGTATCAACAGAAAAATCATTACACCACTCGCATTGGCATCTGTATCGTTTTAAATCTTGCATATTAGCTTCTTAATTGTTACAGAGTGCTTCACTACTTCTGTGCAGGTGTGTGTGCTGTGTGCAGTGTGGTTCCAACTCACCGGGTTTCCACTGTGAGTGGCAGAACAACTACACCCACTGTGGCCCCTGTGCCAGCCTCGTCACTTGTCCAGTATGCAGAGAGAACTTCATGGAGGAGGAGCTGCTGCTGCAGTGTCAGTACTGTGATCGGTGGGTGCTGCTCATTAGAACTACACACGCGCACACCAGACACAGAAACTGAGGTATTCATGAGACTGCAGCTAATGAAGACAAGCGGGGAATGGATTATTTATGTACTTTTCATATCATGAATTATTCCATAACATCTTTGATTTGCGGTGTGATTTGTTGTGAAAAGTGTGAGTATCTGTGTATTTCTGTGTGCCTGTGCAGATGGGTCCATGCTGTCTGTGAGAGTCTGTACACAGAGGATGAGGTGGAACAAGCTTCTGATGAGGGCTTTGCATGCACATCCTGCACCCCATATGTTCCAAAACCTGTGGGTAAGTCTGAAAACGACACTATTTTAAAACTGAAGACACGAATGCAATGGTTTCAAAAATATACATAGGATATTCTTGTACTGATGACATGATTTTCTTTTGCTTTCTCTACCTGCTTTTTGCCTTTGTTCGCAGTAGTAGAGTCAGCCATTATGGCTTCAATAAAGATCAAAGAGCCAGGTTAGTGGATTTTGCTTATTCATATTTATTATCACAAACACATTCTGTATGGTCATCTTTTGTTTGTTTTATTGTACGTCACTCAGATTTGCAAATGTCACTTTACAGAACCCCAGTTCTACCGGTTGGAGGGTGTGTGGCTGACGGAGTCCGGTATGTCCCTGCTTCGTAGCATCTCCATGTCTCCCCTGCACAAGAGACGGCAGCGTCGCTCCCGTCTTGGCACTCTGTGTTGTGAAGGAGGTCCTGATGGAATGGATCTGAGAGAGGTCGATGGAGAAGGGGAGGATGGAAAAGGTTGGAACACTTTCCTCTCATCCATTGGTGTATGAACAATTGTCGGGTGTTTTTGCTCTTTTTTTAATGTAAGACTTTGTGCAAACTCAATGTTATTCTGTATATCTAGGCTGTGGGGAACCCATGGAGTGTGAACCCAAGATGGAGAACCCTGGGAGTCCTGACAGAGAAGGTGGTGCAGAGGGAACTGAAGGCATGGGTGACTGTGAGGGTCTCAAAGGAGGAGCAGAGGAGACAGATGAAAGCAAAAAAAGAAAGCGGAAACCTTACAGGCCTGGTAAGCCTTGCAGAATTTCACAAAACAACTTACAACATCTACATAGATGTCTGAGAATCCACAAAATATTTACAAATATTTTAATTAAAATTAAAGTTGTTTAATTGTTAAATTTTACTAGGAATTGGAGGCTTCATGGTGCGACAAAGAAAGTGTCACACGCGGATGAAGAAAGAATTTTTTGCCCAGCTGGCCGGAGAGACTACATTAGATGGACAGCCAATAGAGAGAACCATTGATGAAGGTTAGTGACTACAGTAGACTGCTGAATTTCATTGCATCCAATATTTTAATTTGTATTATAAAGTAATTCCATAATTATCATACATTTGATCTCAGAAAGTCGTAGTGACTGAATTGGGTGGGGGTTCAGTGCTTTACTTCATTTGTGACATATCAAATAGGCCATTTGCCAGCTATTGACCATGGGACCCCCTGGTCACTCATCCCTAAGCCTCGCGTGAAAAAACTAAGCCCCCTCATTCATTTGAATAAGGCGACTCCATTGATGCAGTAGGGTTGCCAACGTAGAGGGATTGTGCAAAAAAAAAGTTGATCCTGGCTTAACTTTTGCCGCAACGTAGTGCCACATCATCCACCAAGGTGTTGAAGCAATACGCAGCCCCTTGCATCTTTTAATACATGGCTGTTTTTGGTCTGAGCCCCCTTCCATCATCTTTCCATTACGAGTGGCAGCGCAACCGCATTTGGTTTTTGTGAATATTGAAAAGTTGGGAAACTGAATTGATATATATATATATATATGTCTGTGTAGGACCCCACCCTGACACGGATAACATAATGGATCCTAAACCAGTGGAGGGCGAGGAACAGGCCAAGAAACGTCGGGGCCGGAAGAAGAGCAAACTTGAGGACATGTTTCCAGCTTATCTCCAGGTTTCTTGTCTCTCTATGCCCCATGCTTTAAACAATTTTGAAACTTATGGTATCTAGTGACATAATGTTCATATCTTAAATGTTTGTAATTCACTGCAGGAGGCCTTCTTTGGGAAGACACTAATAGACTTGAGTAAGAAAGCTGCGATGATACCCCCAGGGCAGAGGCCAGGCGCATGCCTTGTCCGACCTTCATTACCAGCACCGTCAGGGGTCAAAACTACTGTCCCAGAGAGTAAGAACACTAACTTGATCTGTGACACATGAAAACTCATCATATATGAAACTTGGTGTGGAAAAGGTTAGTACAGGGTGTATGACCGTTGTGTTTCTCTCACTAGCTGAGGCAAAGGATCGTGTGATGAAAGATAATTTTCCTCTCAAGCAAGAGGGGGGTGAGGCCCCCCAGGCTCAGGGAGAAGGTGCAGGTAAGTGTCTGTTGTACATTGATGCTACTGGCTTATTGTCATGGTCTTGGGGTAATTGCAGGTTGGTTTAATTAATTTTATGTTTTTAGGAGTTTCTGCACCATCCTCATCGCTGAAGGACCAGGCGTCAACTGATCCTCATGACTCTGATGCAGAAAAAAGTGAAGGTAGTCCCCAGAGAGGATACTTTGGTATATACAGTATGCAACATTAACGTAAGGAAAGATTTGATATCTGATGTAAACATCATGCCTTACATAATGTTGTCCTTTCATGACAGGTCTTCCGCAAGGGGTGGAGAGTCAGGACTCTGAGCAGTTCTTCAGGAAGGTTCTGGGAGTGTCAGATGGCTCCTCTTTGGGGGGCATGAAGCCCATCTTGGAGGGCAGTAAGGGGGAACTCAATCGTAGCGCTCTGCCACAGAGAGCTCTCCTCTCAGGTGTGTACAAAGGGATGCCTTCAGATGGTCATATCATTAAAACTTTTTTTGAAGTTCAAAACCACATTTGTTGTATGATTGAGGACTTTGTAGGAACTAAGTACGGTTTAAGGTTCAAATTGAGTTTGGCTTGGGATTCAAACATGGAAAATTTGTCTTGCAGGGTCCCTGCCCTCAGCTGGAATGATGGAAGCCTTTCCTGGCCTCTCTCAGTCACCGTTTTTTGACATGCGGTAAGACCAGTATTGAATTTCTTAGTGCATGTTTTTTTTTTT
>NTHP01000024.1:2584519-2607449 GCA_003416845.1 Oplegnathus fasciatus
TTTTACACAATGTAGTATGTAGTTTTGCAACAACTCATGCTGTAGATCACAGCGTAAAGGCAGACGCACAATTTCATTTTATCTTTTTCCTAATTTAGAACAGACTTTTTTCTGATGTTGACAAATGTAAGCCCTTTATTTTATACAAAACAATACCCTCTCATATGGTGTATAGGGACCGAGGAGGACTGTTCAGTCCAGATGGGGGTGAGGAGAGCCCTTGGGCCACTCCCTCTACTCCAGCAACCCCCTCCTCCCCACCGACCCCCACTGAGGCAGAGGGTGATGGGCTGTCCTACAACCAGCGCAGTCTCCAACGCTGGGAGAAAGATGAGGAGCTAGGAGAACTCTCAACCATCTCCCCTGTGCTTTACGCCAATACCAACTTTCCCACTCTCAAACAGGACTATCCAGGTGAGTGTGGAAGAAATGCAATACTAACATGTACAACCAGTTATTAGGCCAAACAGTCATGCATTTTCAAAGTAAGGTTTATATCACTGTTAGATATTGAAAAGATGTTAAATATTTCTCCTGTCACAGACTGGGCTAGTCGCTGTAAGCAAATCATGAAGATCTGGAGAAAGGTGTCAGCTGCTGACAAGGTTCCATATCTGGTAGGTTCTCTGTTTGGTTTATATTAACAGTTGTTTCCTGCAGTTATGTTTAACACAGATTTCTAAAATGTAGTCAATGAGTTAACTTTGAATTGTATGTTTTAAATTCTTTAATGTTCTTATCTTAATATCTAATTTCTTTCTGTAGCAAAAGGCCAAAGATAACCGAGCAGCTCAGAGGATCAACAAGGCACAGAAGGTGAGTTAAAGCATCTGTATTCTTTTATATTGTCAAGGTGAAAGAAAGGTTTGGCATGTTTTCATTAGAGTCGTGGTGCAGATTGTTAATGTTTCCTCTGTACTCTACTCCCTCTCTTCCCGCAGCAGGCAGAGAGTCAGGTGTGCAGGCCAGTCAAGACAGAGGCAGGGCGTGTGAAGGGAGAACGGCCCAGTTTACACCTCCAGATCCCTCCACCTTCAGGCTCCACATCAATCTCGTCCCAGCCCAGCTCTGCAGAAAGCCCATTTCCCTTCCCTCCAGATTCAGGATCATCCTCGGTCTTTTTCTCAGATGGACCTGTTAAGACCCCGGGGTCAGCTGAAATCCGGACAGATCCTTTGGCCAAGCTTCCTCCTCAGTCACCCCATTCTCACTCCCACCCAACCACACCCTTCTCCCATGCTGGGGCCAGCCCCTTGCAGGCCTCTTCCTCAGGTTATTCCACTTCCGGCCCACAGGGTCCTCCTCAGGGACGGCCAGCCAGTCTTGGCCCCTTTGACATGCAACCAGGAACTCCTGGAACCCCCAGACGGGCTCAGCAGGTTGACCCCTACTTCAGATCACAGCTGCAGCAGCAACAAGGTCATCTACCGCAATCACAGCAAGGCTCTCAGGAGTCCCTAGGACCTCCAGAAAGTCCTCATTCAAGAGGTGCTGGACTTGGGGAGTCGCCCATCTTCTCGCCACCCCACAGTACCCACTATGGAGATCCTTTCAGAACCCAGCAAGGGATGGGACGGCCAGAATATGGTTCATCCCCATCACCTTCTGCAGTGGCTTCTTCACCTGTAAGCACAGGGCAGTACAGGGCTGATATGAGTGCACCTTCTCCACGCTCCTCTGCAGTTGGAAGACCTGACCTATCCACTGGCTCCCCTGCAGGAATGCTGGAGTCTGGGGATGGTTTATTCAAGGCCCCTTTGACACCGCGAATGCACCAAGGGGAGGGTGGGGCACTTCATCCCGGAGCTTCCCCTAGCCACCCCTCTGAAGGCTACAGGCAGTCTCCCTCCCACCCTTTCTCTGACCCCCACACTCAGCCACTTACTCCCAGACCGCAGTCAGGCGACAACTGTTCTCTTGGACCTCAGAGGCTCCCTGTAGGTCAACAGGAACTATGCCCTAGAGTGCCCTCCAGCCCACAGTCTCAGGGCAGCTCTCAGTCTCCCCACACTCCTGGTGGCCTCTCCAATGATGCTTACTCTGTCCAGTCTCCTGCTACCCCTCGTTTCCAATCCCCTGATCCTTGCCCTCAGCCACCTTCAAGGCCACAATCTAGAGACCCTTTTGCTACTATCCACAAACCCCCTCGTCCCCCCTCGGTTGCCCCAGAGGGAACTGCAAGTTACAAAAGCTCACCTCATCCTAACCAGCCGCCTCTTCCCCATCCCACCAACAGTTCCATAGGGGATCCTCTCTCTGGTAAACCATCAGCACCTCCTACTTTCAGCCGCAGCCCCAGCACGGGAGGCTTCCAAATAACCCAACAGCAGAGTCAGATGTTGCAGGGACAGCTTCAGCAACCACAGCCACAAACTCAGCAGACTGTTGGGGCAGACAGCTTCGGCTCCAGGGTGCCACCTCCTTCTGGATCTCAAGAACTACCAGGTGTCCGTCCCCCAGACGCACCTCATCAGCCAGCTTTGCCAGGCACTCAAGAAATGCCTGATATTTCAGCAGTACAGGACCCTGCATTAGTAGGCCTTAGCCCCTCTGAGCTGGAGAAGCACCGACAGGTATCAGAGTATTAGCCAGTGAACAATCACTCTATGCACCTCTTGGTTGTTTTGCTAATCAGTACTTCTTGTGTTTTTTAGCGCCAGAGACTGAGGGAATTCTTAATCAGACAACAAATGCAGAGAAATTCCATTAGACAAGAGAAGGAGGCTGCTGCTGCTGCTGGCAGTGCATCGCCTGGCTGGTCTGGAGGAGAGATGGGAGCCTTTCAACAAGACAAGGCCCACAGAGCACCACCACCTTATCCACAGGTACACAGTTCGGTGTAGTTAGGGACATGTCTTTGTATGACTGCTGAGTTCATGGGAAAAAACCTGAAATACTAAACTTAAGTTACAGATGCACCATTTTGTAGCTTAGGCTGTACTTTGGCCTCTCTGTCGACTGGTGCAAGCATAAATGAAAAGATGAGCGGGATGGCGGTGGCTCAGCAGGTAGACGTCTACTAATTACAGGGTTGGTGGTTCGATCCCCAGCTCCTCCTTGCTACACGTCAAAGTGTCCTTGGGCAAGACATTGAACCCAATGGTCAGAAGAGCCTTGCTCTGTGTGTGTGTGTGTGTGTGTGTGGCAAATAGTAAAAAGTAGTAAAAAGTTTAGGATAAAAGCACTGTATAAATGCAACCATTTACCATTTATTACAGATAAAAGGAATTGTAAACTTAGCCTACCTCTTTTTGTTGTTATTGCTTCCTTTAGGATCGTGTTGCTGCTACTAATGCTGGAGCTCAGGCTTCTGTGGCAGGGAAGATGCCCATGGCTGTTGGAGGCATGGAGGACAAGCTCATTCGCCCACCACCTACAGGAACCCCTGCCATCATGGATCCTAGTGCACTAAGGTAAGCAACTTTGTTAACATAGATTCACAATTGGTGTGAAATAATAACACTTGGTTCCCCTTCCACGATTAGAACATTTCCCCCACTGTTTGAATAAAGGTAACACAGGAAACTTCAGCATGTGGTCATTTTGGTTGGTCACAATTATAGCATGTCTGCAGCTGTATTGTATACAAATCCAAACAATCCTAAATTGTAATATTAATGGAACTGATTTGGAAATGTAATGAGCCCAGGAGCACAAATTGGTCACAGAAATAATTGCTTGGCCCCAAAGAAATAATTAGCACCCTAAATTAGTCCCCATCTTAAGTCTTCAAAATTTGGTAATACAGTAATCGCTGTTTAAATTGAAATATATCTTTTATTTTGTGCGTCTCTGTCCTTCAGGCCCCCAGGACCCACCAGACCTCAGGGCATGTTTGCCCGTCCACCATTTGCTCCTCAGTGGCAGGGCCAGGCTCCAGGTCCAAGGAGGTTCCCCCAGCCTGGCATGGAGGCTATGGGCATAAGGCACAATCTCAACCCTGCTGTCAACATCCAGGGTATGGAAGGCATGGGAAACCCTCACGCCATGATACCAGGACATGGAGGAGAGACCATGCAGCCAGTGGGTCAAGGACCCCCACCGCAGTTCATTGAATTGAGACACAACTCACAGAGGCTACCCCTACGACCCCAGTTTATGCCCCGTGGACCCCAGCCCAGACCACGTCTCTTTGTCCCACAGCAAGAGATGGCAGCACCTTATGTTCAGCAACATCCCATAGCTCAAGCTGGTGGCATGCAAACGGGTGGGGGCAGCAACTCACAGCTGGGATTACAGCAGGGTGGACTGTCTGTTTTACTGCCTCAGCAGTCTACAGGCCCAGTAACACAACAGTCCCATCTGCAGCCCCAGGGAGCTACTTCCACTCCAAACATTCCTAGCAGTGAGCAGCATCAGCTTCCACAATCAAACGTAGTCTCAGAGCCTCAGCGTGCCACTGTAGAAAACAGTGAAGAACTGCCAGAGCCTGACCTTGAGGGGCTTGGGGATGCCCCAGGGGATGGAGGTGTGGAGGATGAGGATGATTTGGCTCTGGACTTGGACCCTGACAAAGGAGATGATGACTTGGGCAACCTGGACAACCTTGAAACCAATGATCCACATCTAGACGACTTGCTTAACAGTGATGAGTTCGACCTACTGGCTTACACTGACCCTGAACTGGACCAAGGAGACCCTAAAGATGTCTTCTCAGACCAGCTGAGGTTGGTGGAAGCAGAAAGTGAAGCACCTTCATCTTCCTCTGGATCTGTTCTTGTTAAAGTGGAAGAGAAAGCCAAGGTGGAGCCAGGGCATAAGTCTCTCACAACAGCCCCTGCCACTGCAGGGGGGTCTGCTACCCAGCTGCCACCCTCTGCAGAAACTGCTGATACCTCCAAGGTCAAAATAGAGGACAGAGGTCTGACGCCTCAGCTGCAGCCAGGACAGACTGTGGTGAAAGATGAAATCGGAGAGGCTGTGTCAATGCTTCTTGGTGGGACCACACCATCAGCCAAGCCTGCACAACCAGAAAACCAGTCAGCTTCACTCAGTTCTGTTCGATTAGGGGGACTTACGTACCCACTGCCAGGCCAAGCTGATCCATTGCCTTTTCCTCCAGCTGCTCAACATGCAGATATTGGTGATGATCCACTGGGGCTGCCTGATGTAGGGGGCCAGCACTCCCCTGCCGTAGATTTGGCAAAGGTAGAGAGCTCTTTAGATGGTGAACTGCCTCTTCTAATACAGGATCTGCTGGAGCATGAGAAGAAGGAACAACAAAAGCAGCAACAGCAGCAACAGCTTAGTTCCCTCCACCAGGGAGGCATGCCACCTCATTTTCCTGGCCTCGCTAGTCAACAGCCGAACCCACAGGCACCTGGACAGATAATGCTGCCACACCACCATCGTCCACCACCCCAAGGAATGATGGCTCAGCCAGGGATGGTACCCCGTGCTCCGCACATGCTGCAACAGCAGCAGCAGCAGCAGCAGCAAAGGCTGGGACCTGGAATGGCACCTCCACCTCACATGACCATGGCCCAGCAGCAAGCCATGATGAGAATGGGGCAGCCAGGGATACATACAGGCCTCAGTCATCAACCGCAGCCGCAGCCGCAGCCAGTGGTTAAACAGTCACCTCTGGCTAATAATTTCTTCCCAGATAAAGGTAAGCACTGTGGCTTGTCATTACTCTAAGTAATGCTGTTCTTTTTTATACTGTATCAACAGATTTTGTCTTTTGTTTTGATCGCAGATTTAGACAAATTTGCTACTGATGACATCATGGATCCCATTGCCAAGGCAAAGATGGTGGCACTAAAGGGTATCAAGAGAGTGTTGGCACAGGATCCAATGGTTGTTCCCCCAGGCATTAACAGGTACTTTTTGTTAAACCTTTTATACATTAGTTGTACATTTTTTGGTTTTAATTTTAGTCAGTTTCGGTTAGTATGATTCCAGTCAACTATTTTTAAGTACATTTTAATATCCGTTCAAAAATATAAAGGGAAATGACAGAAATTTGTTTAAAAAAATCTTTAGCTTCCTCGTCTGGAGACACAAGAACGTCATACTGCTGACACCCAGTAGAGCATGCGTATGCCCCACAAGAAAGGCCAAAATTGGCACATACTGTGTTTGGAACGAATACACAAAGCAATATTTTTAACACTGACGGTACACTACCTGCCTCGCACCAAATGGCAGACAGACAAAGTCAGCTACCAGCTGGTGAACTTAAAGTATTGGAGCATTTAGCAGCTCAGGAGTTGGTGGAGACCCAGCAGCTAAAACACGAGTGAATATTGCACTTACATGGTCAAATTAATATTAATGTTGCTGTGTGTCTGCTGGATGTGTAAATAGACAACTTTTTGCTAATACGGTTGCCATACCAACACCAAAAGTTGACACTATGTCAGCGCTGTTCACACTACTTATTTCTGCTGCCCCCAAGTGGACAAAAAAATTAGTTGTTGCTTGTTTAAAAGTGGCACGTTCGCTCAAATTTCATGCCTCTTTTACCAACATCTGAACATGTTGGCAATAATAGAAAACCTATTTCTAGAGCGTTTTATTAAACACAGTACAGCCAACTGTAAATGCAACGAGGGAATCAATCCAGGTTGGTGCTAGGTGACAGACAACAGTAGTAGATGATCCGGTAGCTAATTAGCACTGGCCATTAGAAATCACAAGTCATGGTGCATGCAATAAATTCATCAGGTCTAACAGTATACAGAATACAGGACAACTTGTGCAGGAGAAGGGGCCAGATACTGTAGGGAAGAGTTGGAGTACTGGTGTTGCGGATCAACCAGTTTCCCTGGTACCAGGTGGCCGAATCTGTCAGTGGTTGCTTGTGGTGGCAGATGTTGAAAAAGAGGAAGTTAGTATTTAGCTGTCTTTATGAATGCCTTATTGTTGTCTGTTTTTATAAAAAAATTCAAAACATACCCATTCAGTACATTCAGTTCTTCTTTTACAGTCTTGGTGTAGGTCTTGATGCCCATAGAAATGATGCAGCTGCAATTTGGTTACCATACACCATCACCATACAGGACAACTGTTTTAAGTTCTGCATTGTTGTTTAGCCACCTGTCTTGTATAAATACAGTCAGATCAACCTGTAACCATCATATCCATGTACTTCCAACAGTTCATCATTGGGGTTTTTTTTTCATTTTCATTTGTTTTTCCAATATTTTTCCAGTGGTGGACTTAATATTAGAATTACATCTTTCAGTGTAATGCAATACATTAAGACACCACCATAAACTCCAGCCTTCAAAATTTCCATTTAATCAACACCTCTTAACATGTTTTACCAAATCGCTGTCATTTTGAGAAATACTACAGGATAGAGGTGTAAATTACATATAAGTTAACTGATTCTTATTGTTTCGTTCAGTTCAGTTTAAAGATTCTTGGTCGCTGCAATGCAGTTCGTTAAGTTTTTCTAAGCTAAGCGATCGCATCTCCTTCAAATGCACTTGAGTACATACAGTAAGTGAACGCATCACCGTTGTCTGTTGGTGGTTCAAGCTGTTACATTTTATGTTTTGCTTTCTCTTTAGGCAACAAGTTTCTCTGCTTGCTCAGAGGCTGGCCTCTGCCCCAGGCACAGATCCTGGTCAACTTACATCTGGACCGGCAAAGGTATGCTCTCTTGGTTGTCAAAAGTTAGTGATTTACTTTCATTTTACATCTTGTGTAGCTGATTTATTTAAATGCCTTTTTGTGTTTAGGAGGGAGAAACAAGTGATCAAACCCAGTCAAGACCCAACCCTCCCCAGTTTGTGCAAGGAATCATCAGTATGTTCTACCAATACTGCCTCTTGTTAAAAATGTATTTAGTAATTTGGAACAACGTTATATTGCTGTCCCCATACTCGTTTGTAGATGTATTAAGTTATCTTCTTCTGTTACAGATGATGCAGAACAGCACCAATATGAAGAATGGCTTCTTCACACCCAGCAGTTACTCCAAATGCAGTTGAAATTTTTGGAGGAACAGATTGGAGTTCACCGCAAATCACGCAAAGCACTGTGTGCTAAGCAACGCACTGCCAAGAAAGCTGGCAGGGAGTTTGCTGAGGCAGATGCAGAGAAACTAAAGTTGGTTACAGAAGAACAGAGCAAAATTCAGAAACAGCTTGACCAGGTATGTAGATATCAGATTTACACATTTGTCCACAACAAAGGCAGTTGCCATCTTATTATGCAAATTCATATGTTCATAATTATTCTGCTCTAGGTACGTAAGCAGCAGAAGGAGCACACCAATCTTATTGCAGAGTACAGAAGCAAGCAGCAGCAGCATCAGCAAGGCTCAGGCCTTCTTACCCCAGGTCATTCTGCACAGGGGGGTCCCCCTCACATGTTTCCCAAGATGCCTGGCCAGATGGTGATGGGCCAACAGGGAACGCCGGTAATGGGCCAGCACCCTGGCATGATGCCCCAAGGTGGAATGCCTGTCAGGATGCCTCAAGGTCAGCCCTTTATTGGTGGAGCCCAACCCCAGCTTCCTGCAGCTCTCGGAGCCACTGGTGCCAGGGCCCCAGGTCCTCCTGGGGCTCCAGCAGGATTCTTCCCACAGGGACCTGGAATGCAAGGTGCAGATCCCAGGCTTCTCCAAGAGAGACAGCTTCAACACAGGATGCAGATGGCAAAGCTCCAGCAACAACAGCAGCAGCAGCAGGTGATGATGGGCCAGCAACCGATGCCACACCCAAATCAGCAGTCTGGCTTAATCACTCAGCCACAGTCCGGTATGATGGGGAACCCACTTATGGCCCAACAACAAGCAAACACTCAACAGGGAATGCTAGCCAACCAGGCCAATCAGCAGGGCATGGTCCAGGTTCCACAAGGTATGGTTGGAGGCCAGTCTGTGGCTCCACTGCCACAGAACCTTGCAGGAGGCCAGCCTATTAACCATGCTCAAGCTATTATGGCAGCTCAACCAGGGATTATGGGGAACCAGCCAGTTGCACCATCACAGCAACAGAGGCCTCAGCTGATGATGGGTCAGCAGGGAATGGTTGGATCTCCAGGTCATCCTGGCCTCAGGGGTCCACAGGCCCAGTTGACT
The DNA here is from genome assembly GCA_003416845.1 of Oplegnathus fasciatus. Classification (NCBI taxonomy): domain Eukaryota; kingdom Metazoa; phylum Chordata; class Actinopteri; order Centrarchiformes; family Oplegnathidae; genus Oplegnathus; species Oplegnathus fasciatus. The sequence goes on from NTHP01000024.1 coordinate 2,593,557, forward strand.
CCACAACAACAGAACATTCTGGCCCAGCGCATGCTTGCATCTCAGCAGCAGCAACAGCAGCAGAATGTTGCAAAAAATTTGGTCCACCTTCAGCAGCAGCAGCAGCAGCAGCAGATGGCACAGCAAAGACAACCAACACAGTTGCTCAGTCAGTCTAGCCAAGAGCATGGAGGGCTCTCCCAACCCTCTACCCCACAGATGGGCTCCTCACCTTCAGCAGGAAGTATCACGCCCCAGCCACAGGGAGCTACAGACAGCCAAAATTCAGGCCCCAAAGAGGGTGGGATCCTCAGCCCTGATTCAAGAACACCACCACAGCAGAGTGGACCATCCACTCCCAATCAAATGTCCCAACTAGGCTCCGCAAACGATCATCAAACTGATTTGGGAAGACAACAATTACAACAACAACAGCAGCATCAAAACCAGGTTTATATGGCCCAGCAGCAACAATCAAATCCTCAGTCTGTACCTGAGCAACAAACAGGTTTGGTTGGAAACCAACAAACTGGTGTGCTTCAGCAACAGCAGCGACAACTTCCACTCACTCTCCAGAGGCAAGGTTCCCTGAGTGTTGACAAGCCCATTTTGATGACTGTTAAAGAGGAAGGGAAACCAATTGATTTCTTAGCACAACAGCAACAACAACAGCAAGCAGTTCAAAATGCCATGCAGCAGTCACAAGATCCCAGCATCCAGCAGCAGATCATAGGCCAGAACCATCCTGGCCAGCCACAGCCTGTTGTAATGGGTCATAATCCACAACAGCAAGCTCTGTTGGCCCAGCAGCAAAAACAACAGGCAATGATGGGCATGATGAGAGCCCAGCAACAAGGGATGATGGCGCAGAGGCCTGCGCTTCCACCTGGACAGATCCGCACCCCTATCAACATCCAGGCTATTATTGCTCAGAATCCTCAGCTCCGCAATCTTCCCCCAAACCAGCAGATACAACACATCCAGGCCATGATTGCCCAGAGGCAGCTCCAACAAGGGCAGATGCTGCGGATGTCAATGGGTCAAGGCCAGCAAAGTCAGTTAAGATCTCACATGCCACCAGGACAGGTGCCACAGGTTGGACAGCAGATGCCAGGGATGGAAGGCCAACAGATGCCATATGGAGCTATGGGGAAGCCAGGAGCAGTGGGCCCTCAGCAACAGCCAGGCATGTTGGTCCAACAACCCGGTGTTGCTCCTCAGATGCAGCAGGGGATGATGGTCCCTGGGCAACAACAGCCACAAATAGGGGAGATGATGCAACATATGATGAGAGGTCAGGTACCAGTGCCACCTTCACCCATGGACCAGGGCCGCATGGTAAGGCCAACATCTCCACGTCAGCCATTGGCCAATTCTCCTGGGGATCCACAACGGCACACATTTAATCAAGCTATGGGGATTCGTCCACCCACTCCCAACCAGAACCAACAAGCACTAATGGTAGCTGCAGCGGGCCGCATGCAGGGCTCTCCATCCCATGCATATTCTCCAAGAGGTCCCTTTGGCATGAGCCCAGCTCACCCGGCCTCACCCCATTCATCCCATGTCTCCTCACCTTCTATAGCTGACAGTAGGGCTGGAAGGGGGAGTCCATACAGCCAAGTCAAGGCATCTCCACTCAGGTCACCTGGAGCCAAGAGTCCATTTGATTGTCCAGGACTGAAAGTAGAAACTCAGACATCAGGCAATGAAACATGTCAGACAGCCTCAATTATCCCCAATGGCCCACAGAAGGTTATGAATGTTCAGCAACAGTCACAGCAGGCCACAGAAAGCCATGTTCCTCTCTCACAACATGGCTCTAGAGCAGGTGAGTTATGCAAGATGACCCTACAAAACATTAAACAGGAACCAAGAGAGGTTCAGTGTGATGGTGCGGCAGAGGCTCATCTTGGGGCTATAAAGCGAGAAGCAACGGGTGAGACAGTTACTTCTGGGAACAACATTGGCTTTATTAATACTGGAAACATGGCTGGAGACCCTGGGACTCAAGGCCCTAGATCTGAGACTGGACAACAACTACTGCAGAAACTCCTGAGAACCAAGAACCTTCAGCTTGGTGCTCAGAGGCCTTCTGAAGGCATCCACAATGAGATCAATGGCCACATCAACAGCAAACTAGCCATGCTGGAGCAAAAACTTCAAGGGACTCCACGAAATATGGAGGTATGTTTTTCTTCAGTGCATTCATTCTTTTTGTCCTCATCATGTTGTCGTTTGTGGGGAAATAACCTCTCATTCATTTTCTCAATCCTTAAAGGATTTACAGTCTATAACAAAAAGGGCTCCTGTACAAAAGCCAAAGCGCACCAATAAGGCAACTGGAGACCGAGGGCCTAATGCACGGAAGAAGAATAAGAAGGAAGAAGTTGGAAAAAGTGCTGAAGCCCTGATAAAGCAACTCAAACAGGTAAAAGGGTGGCAAAAATGAATTTCCTAAATAATTTTTGCTATTGATGTTTTGACGAGTGGCTCTTCATCATGTATACTAATGGACATTTACCCTCCTAGGGTCTCTCTCTGTTGCCCCTCATGGAGCCTTCAATCACTGCCAGTCTGGATCTGTTTGCCCCTTTCGGAAGCAGCCCGGCCAATGGCAAAGCCCAGCTCAAAGGATCCTTTGGAAATGCAGTGCTCGACAATATCCCAGACTACTATTCTCAATTACTCACTAAGGTATAACTAAGCTTCAACATGTACCAATGGTTAGCTTATGCAGGCTGTGACAACATTTGGTTGTTGATTAATGCTATTTCAAGAACAAAGTCTTCAAAAACAAAGTTGTTTTATGAGGATATTGTTTTGTGCCTTTTACAGAGTAACCTCAGCAACCCACCAACACCCCCATCCTCCCTGCCACCGACTCCTCCACCTTCAGTACAGCACAAGCTGCTGAATGGAGTGACTCCTGGGGAGGAACTGTCCGAGGGTCAGAAAGACACAGAGCCAGCAGAAGAGCCAATGGGTAAACAATGAAGGATTTGGCATGAAATTAATGTTTTTCATTAATATTTAATTAATCTGCAGCTGTACAGTAATTGAGTTCTAAATACTCCTATAATTTTCCCTGCAGATTCTGTTACCGAGGAGGTGAAGAGTGTAGACATTCTAGCAGCTCTTCCCACCCCACCACATAACCAGAATGAGGACATCAGGTACAATAGGACAATTTACTTGAATTCATTGTCAACGAGAATACATGGATTTTGTTGTTGCTGAGTGGCTATAAGTGTACAAAATAACTTTTTAACAGGATGGAGAGTGATGACGAGGATGCCCCAGAAAGCATCATCCCGGCATCATCCCCTGAGAGTAACGTAGGAGATGAAACACCACGTTTCCCTCACCTACGGGAGCCTAAAGAGGAGGAGACAGAGAGAGCAATATCCCCCATCATCCCCCTTATACCTCGCACTGCCATCCCAGGTATTATACAACATACTAAATGTAATTCCCCAAAACAACAGCAACATTGCTCATTTATGTATATGTATGTATACGTTCAATGTTTGGTGAAATTCGTCCTGAATGTGTTGCATAATTTTTTATTGTTCAATTCTAATTTAATTTTAACATTAAAAACATTTGTATTGCTAAAATGCAAACTGCCAAAAGATTAATTTACACATTTTCTTTTGTAGCTTTCCCAGAAAACAAACCATTTGAAGCAGCCGACAGCAAGGCAGTTTCCACATCCAACCATTGGGACAAGGCCAAAAGCAACGAGGTGTCTGTTACCTTCACATTGTCCTCTGCTGCAGCCAAGGTACTAAGCCATGATATCATTCCACCCCATTTAACCTTTCTTTGTCTTCATGCATAGTTAACAAAAACTTGAACTGACCTTTTTCCAGAAACTGAACCACGTAATGATGGCCATGGCCCAGCTGCTTAACATTAGGATGCCAGGTTCTTATGAGGTGACTTTCCCTCCCCAAAACCCTGACATGCCAGGAGTGGATGGGCCTGGGAAAGGACCCGGCCAGTCAGGTATGCATTTAGAGACTGTGTTCATTTGGATTGTCCCGTTGTCTCATTGGTTGAATACGATCACAACAATGGGGTGTAAATCTGTCTCGAGACATTTTTCATGTTACCCCGCTACACCAAGTCATTTGACAAATATTCTGAACCATTTGCTCCTAATTTAGAATGTCTGTCACAGTGTGATATCAATCTCGTTTGCATGTAGCTTGAGCATGTAAGTTGAGCAGAGTTTTCTCTCCGTAGTAGAATGCCTACACTGCTAAGGACACACTCATATATTTACATTGCTCTCAAACATGAATGCAAAACTTTAAAACATTTTAAGAACTTTTTAAAATTTAAAAATTGCAAAAATTTATTAATCTGTGTCATGCTTTCCAGGGGCTCCGTGTACAAAGGACAGTGCTTCACCCAGTCAGGATGAGTGGCTAAGGCAATTCGATGTGTCTCTACCAGGCTGTACATTGAAGAAACAAGTGGACATCCTGGCACTTATTAAACAGGTCAGTCATTACATGTCTTTTGAGAACTATGTGAATTACTGATCTTTTTTTTTATCATTGTTTTTTATATATTTCTTGAAAGCTGTAGATCTCATACGTGCATTTTTCTCACAGGAATTCCCAGAAAAAGAGGACAAACCGGTCCAGCACTGTTACACAACCAATGTGAATGACTTGGACGTGCGCCACCTTCCCACTATACCAGTGGAGGAATCTCCACCCCCGTCACCGTCCCCTCCACATCCTCCCCCATCTGTCGCAGATCCAACTATAGAAGCTGAACCTTCGAAAAAAGCAGCTTCTCCATCCCTTTCTCCCTCCAGTCCCACCAATGTCCAGGTCAAGATTGAGCCCGAACAGGATGTTGGTCCTCCTATTGATGCTGCTCAACCAACTGATGTCACAGAGTCTGAAGTTGCTGCTCCAGAGACAGTCACGGATCCAGCAACTGCTTCTGCCGTTCCAGATCCTACTGCTCCTACTGAAGATCCTGTGAGTCCTGCTGCCAAGGAGGAGGAGGAGGAGGAGGCCACTGAACCAACTCAACCTCCTGAAGCTTCTCCCAACAACATGGAGTCTTCCCCTAAGGCTGTCAAGCAGCGCAGGCCTCTCTCCCCTGATGAGGAGGTGGTACATCCCAAAGTGAAAAAATGGAAGGGGATTCGCTGGAAGCGTCTTCAGATTGTCATCTCAATACGTAAGGGCGGTTCTAAGAAAGAGAGCAGCCGTGAGGTGTCTGAGCTAATGGAACGCCTGCGCATTACTCTTCGACCAGAGAAGCTTCCTCGGGATAAACGTAAATGTTGCTTTTGCCACGAGGAAGGTGATGGAGCCACAGATGGGCCTGCCCGATTGCTTAACATTGATGTGGACCTGTGGGTGCACCTCAACTGTGCCCTGTGGTCCACAGAGGTGTATGAGACGCAGGGGGGCGCCCTCATCAATGTGGAGGTAGCCCTGCGTCGTGGATTGCGGACTCTCTGCGCGTACTGCCAGAAAACCGGTGCCACCAACAGCTGCAACAGACTGCGCTGCCCGAATGTCTACCACTTCGCCTGTGCTATCCGGGCACGCTGCATGTTCTTCAAGGACAAGACCATGTTGTGCACCCAGCATAAGCTGAAGGGCCCCAGTGAAGATGAACTCAGCGCGTTTGCTGTTTTACGGCGCGTCTACATCGAGCGTGATGAGGTGAAGCAGATTGCCAGCATCTTACAGCGAGGTGACCGTATCCACCTGTTCCGCGTTGGTGGTCTCATCTTTCATGCTGTTGGCCAGTTGCTGCCATCCCAGATGGCCAACTTCCACTCACCCACTGCCATCTTCCCTGTTGGCTATGAGGCCACACGCATCTACTGGAGCACGCGTCTGCCCAACAAGCGCTGTCGCTACCGCTGCCGCATCAGCGAGGATGATGGGCGCCCCCTGTTTGAGGTGCGTGTTCTGGAGCATGGCATGGAGGATTTGCAGTACCGTGACACTACTCCAGAGGGTAAGACTTTATACGCTGCTCCCACTTTATGTCACATAGTATCTCGCAGTGTACTTCTCCACTTGAAATAACTCTCTTGACCATTAACTGTATTTAATTCACCATTTTTTTCTTTAGGGATTTGGGAGCGGGTGGTTCAGCAGGTGGCTAAACTCCGAGATGAATCTTCCATGTTGAAGCTGTTTACTGAACATGTCAAGGGAGAGGAGATGTACGGCCTCACAATTCATGCTGTCATGCGTATCACTGAGTCGGTAAGAATATGCAGCAGGAAAAAGTATCACTTTGTCTCCTATTTTAATTTTGTCTTTGTCTCACTGTTTTTTTTATATATATATAAAATTGAAGCCAATATTCACACATACTATGGGTTGACATTTTCCTCTTAATATTAAACTTTCAAATTAGTGAACAGATTGTTCCTTTGATAACAAAAATGGTAAACATTCATTGTTTAAATTGAAGTAAATCTGGTACATTTTTGGAAACAAGCATATAACTGCCAAATCAAATGTTTACAAGATTCTCAAAAATTAAGCCCAGTTGTTGAGACCTGTGGGCTACAGAGCCACACAAGTCTGCTATGATATAATGGTTGTACTGTAGATGTAGTGCCTGATTAACATGATTTGTGTTACTTCGCTGTGTTTTAGTTGCCTGGAGTGGAGAACTGCCAGAACTACCAGTTCCGATATGGCCGTCACCCTCTGATGGAGCTCCCTCTCATGATCAATCCCACTGGCTCTGCTCGCTCTGAGCCCAAGGTCCCCACACAATGCAAGAGGTAAAGAGGGAATATTATAGCAATAAGCCACAAGAAGCTGGACCTTACAGTCACACCCACCATGTTCTGGCTGGCACGTTATCAAGCAGAGTAAAACCTGTGCGATCGTTCTAAAATCATTTGAAGCAATGCATCTTGTTGAAGAGGCTTGTTGATTTATTATTTCAGTAATTAAAAAGTTTGTCCTTCACCTGGCAAAATATTTCTTTATAGTGAAGAAATACATTATTGCTAATTTCATTTTTTGTTTTTTAATTATTTAATGTACAGTTGTGGACATTTTACCAAAGAACCTTGCATTTCTAAATGCATCTTACAAATGACTGGATACCCCCTCACATTTTCCTTTCTGCGTGTCTCAAGGCCTCACACTCTAAATAGCACCAGCGTGTCAAAGGCCTACCAGAGTACCTTCACTGGAGAGCTCAACACACCATACAGCAAGCAGTTTGTGCACTCCAAGTCGTCCCAGTATCGGCGCCTGAAGACTGAGTGGAAGAACAACGTGTATCTGGCACGATCCCGCATTCAGGGCCTGGGTCTGTACGCTGCTAAGGATCTGGAGAAGCACACCATGGTCATTGAGTACATTGGTACTGTCATACGCAACGAGGTGGCCAATCGCCGCGAGAAGATCTATGAGTTGCAGGTACGCCATTTAAATACTGGCTCTTGAATGCAAAGTGCACAAAAAGCAATCCTTTGGGTTAAAGTTTAAGGGATGCCCAAATTTATTCTATAGCTGGACAGTACTTCAGAACCGACAAGAACTTTAGATCTGTAAAAAATTGAAAATTTGAAATGAAAAGAGTGTATCAACCTTTTGTTTCTTCCTCTAACTTAGAACCGTGGGATCTACATGTTCCGCATCAACAATGAGCAGGTGATTGATGCCACTCTGACAGGTGGCCCAGCTCGGTAAGTGTTAATTTGTGATTGGTTGCCTTACTGTAAACCCTTGAGTCTAGTATGTTGTTTGTTTGTTTTTTTAACTGACCTTGACTTTTTTTGTCTGTTTTCCAGCTACGTCAACCATTCCTGTGCCCCCAACTGTGTTGCAGAGGTTGTCACGTTTGACAAAGAAGACAAGATTATCATCATTTCCAGCCGCAGGATCCCCAAGGGAGAAGAGGTGCAGTGCATTAGAAAACTGACCACTACTCACTCTTACGTATCCCCTTAATCTGACCACCTTTTGTATGTTTTTGAAGTTCATTTTTAAATCTCAGCAGCCGTTAACTGTCCCCGTTTCTTAATTCCAGCTGACCTACGACTACCAGTTTGATTTCGAGGACGATCAGCACAAGATCCCTTGCCATTGTGGAGCCTGGAATTGCCGGAAGTGGATGAACTAACCAGAATAAAGAAAAATGGAGAATTCCCCTCTCACTGGTGCCAGAACACTCCTGCGCCAAAGCCTTTGAATCCTACATAGCCAGTGCATAAGCTGTTCTGAAAGATGTGGAGGAAGGCAGGCCTCCTGTCATTGAAAGACTAAAGCGTTGACACCTGTAGCCAAAGGTCTGAAGAGCATTAATCAATAAAAGCAACCGACCACCTCCGTCAACAGCAGTTTGATGGTGGGACTAACTTTCATGTGTGGACTAGTGAATCACCCTTTCCTCAGCCAAAACCCTTTCCCCCCCTCGACTGTTCTCAATAAGCTTACAGTGGCTGGAAAACAATCCTCAACATCTACCAAATGATTCTGACCCTCTGATAACAATACTCGTAGTGCAGAGCTCACCTGGAGCTTCGACAAAAAGCCATTTTAAAATACTAAGAATGAACTAATGATGCATTTTTATGTTTTAAGTCGGACCTATTTCCTGTCCCACCTGACCACACCTCCCCCTCACCTCCCAGAAAAAAAGGCACTTTCCCATCAAGTCATCAATGAAGACAACACGGATATTTGGCTAGCTAGACAATCCTGATGTGGCTCTGTGTAAGAACTACATATGATCGATGGAAAGACGAGATGTAAGTTAATATAAAATTTGAGATGCTATTGAGCTGTGGCTCCAGAGGCACCAGATGTTCTGACTGTGTGGAGTCCCAAGGTGGGTTAGTTGGACCCAGTCTACCTCATTGATTTAGCGGGAAGTGACTGCTTTGTATAAAAACTGTTAACTGCTACTGTGGAACGGGGGGGGAAAGGGGGAATGTTTTTATGGGCTTAGCCTTCTCGGACAAGCAGGGAATCTTAAGCAGCAGGTTTGCTCTATCTACTCTATGCTGATGATGATTTACAATAATGAGCCAACATAATTATTATTCATGAATTGTTTATACAGAGGAAATATATGACAGTTTTGATAAGATATTGCATTAAAATCACAATCAGAAGCTTAGCGGGTGTCCTGTATGCCACCAAATCATCCTGGATATTGATGTAGCTTTTTCTTTTTTTTGTTCTCTTTATTTATGCGTCTCAAAACCATGTTATTAGCTGTGTGAAAGCACAATAACATCCACCTTTTTAAGTTGCTTAAAGACAGTAATGGTGTGAGTGAATGGCTCTAGGATCACAGGACGCTTAGTCTTTGAAGAAGACTACGAAGTCCAGAATTAACCAAGTACACATTTGCTTGTTGCTTCATACATTGAAGTTCCACTTGTTGAAAACCAGCCGGTGGATGCATGACTACTGTCCCATTAAATGCTTTTTATTCCCCAACAACTCAATCTTTTCACAACTCAACCTTAAACTTTGAATCATGCCTCTTCCTCTCTGTATTATTTAGTGGACTGTTGTTAAACTTTACTGTAGTAAGTCTTCCTCTGCCTGAGTACAGCCTGCAGTGTTTCTACTTCCCCTGTAGTGTGCTTTTCTAGTGCTGGTACTGTCCTCTCGAAGGCTGAACTGATGGCAGGGAAAGACTTATTGGAAAAAAGGGCATTTGTTTTCATTTCTATGTAAGATGAATGAAAAAAGTCTTTAAAGGGAGCTTTACTAAAACTCCACCTTCCCATACTACTTTGTTTCCTCCTTCCCCTTAACCTAAGACCTCACATGATTTAAAAATGCAAAGTTGTACAAACTGTATATATAGTATATGCATTAGGGGACAGCAACTCTTTATCCAGCCCCTTTGTAATCAATAAAGTCAAAAGTGTAGAGAAATAAAATTGAAAAAAAAAATCAACCACTGGATATCATTTTAACAAAGATAAAGCTGTATATAAATATAAATATATGTAAAATGGCAAACTAATATCTTTATGTATATGAACCAGAGTGTTTTGCATTTACCTGTTTTTCTATTAGTGTTTTTGCTATAAGCTCTCAGAGACAAGTTTGTTAAAATAGGTATGAGAAAATGTCTGGTCTTCTCCAATCAATTGCGACGAGAAGCCGGTGTGATTACAAAACTGTTTGGATTCGTGCGGAGGGTTGTTAATTAGACATGAAAATCACTTCTTGCGTAAAGCAGTACAATGGTGCATAGCATTTGTATTTATGTAATATTGTTCGTGTTTATTTTTCTTTTATTTATGCTACTGCTTGTTGATTACCAAAACCTGTCCCTTAATCGGTCACAATTGGATTAATATACTCTTGAATGGAAAATCTTGAATTCCCTAGGATATTGTTAGTGTTTTGCTTTTTTATATCTTCCCTATAGAAGTGAATGTGTTGGTAAACCTTGTGAAATGGTTACTTGGCCTAATGTATGTTATGATGTAATACTCAAAGTTAATCCCATACTTAACCTGGTAATGAATTGCACTCTCTCATAGTATAATGGAGAACTTCTCTAAAGTGGTAGATATTGATCAAGTATCCGAAGCAGTGATATATATATTTTTTGGTATGTTTCTATTTCAAGGGAAGACCATGACGAGACATTATGCCGCTCACTGGATTTTAGCCTGAATAATTTTTAACTTCTCTGAATCTTAATTTAAGTTCTCTGCATATCGTATAATTTAATAAAGTTTGCTCAAATTGAAGGTTTTTTTTAACCTCACCTACTTTTTAAAAAGATGTTGCATCTGTACAGCAGAGATACTTTTAGGGAATATGAATAAATATAATGATCATTTTTATTGTATGTGGCATGTTTTGTATGGATATTATTTTGAATTGTACATATTTTTTTCAGGACGCCAGAGGTTGCATCTCTTTATATACAGCTTTCCCACTCCCTCTCCCCTTCATCTTATTTCTTTGTCTGCTTTTGTTTCTTGTAAAGGAAAATAAAATGCATTTTAAATATGAGCTAATTTTTCTTCTATTACTCAGCCTTCAAGCAGCGTTGACACTGAGCTTGAAATATTAGTTTCTAATTCAAGGTCCACTGGATTGATTTCTTGTGGAGCTTTCTGACACATCTCATGGCCTTCATCAGCAGATGGAGTTTGTCAGGTTGCCATGTAGATTGTTCCGTTGTCATCACGTCACCTAAGTATAGAACTTTGGTCATGTGATAACAAGTGGTCGTATTTGCGCGGGAGAGCATAACCCTGTGAAGCTGATGAAGGCCATGACATGTAGCTGAAAGCTTTTGAAAAAATCTAGTAAGTGGATCATGAGGTAAGAATTTTGTCTCAGCATTGACATTTTAGCTTCCAGGTTAAAACAACTGATTACGCACACAAAGCTCATAAAGGCGGTGTTGTGCTCACTGTTCAAACTGGTAAGAGATCGCCTCCTAATGGGCTTCCAAAGACGGACACTAATAAAACAGGGTAACAATAGAAAATACCCACTTGATTACATTAATTCAGACTGCTGAAGCCTCATTAACTTAAACTACGGAACATATTTTTGCATGCAACAAGGACTGTGTATTTTACACATACAAATCTAATGAATAAACTTTGTATAAAGCATTTTGTTGCTCCAGAAGGAGCTGCGTCATGTGATGTCCTTCAAAGTACTTCTTCGTCATTTTAAAATCGTTGAAGCACTCTTAATGGCCAGTATGAACAGGAGGAATGATTACAGAAAACAAATCCTGTTGTTTTAAGACAGACTTGACAATACGTGAACCTATATTTTAATCCTAAATATTGGTTATTTCTTATGTTTGTTTTTTTTTACCCCTGTATGCATATTAATCTTATAACCGTACTGAAGCAGCAGTCAACAATGAAAACAATGCATGTCATTTTGAATGAGCACCACAGTTGATGACACAGATAAGAAAAAGAGGAATTTATTGTATATCATCTATATACACTTTTCAACTAATTCTGAAAAGATTTGCACAACAGGATTTTTGAAATCTTGAAGTATTACTTATGAACAGGATGTCTGATGGTCATATACCCATGGCAACAAACCAAACATGGACAGGAGTGTTTTGACAATTTTGGTTCAACTGACAGCAGCCTCCCGTTTCCCCTCCCAGCTCTCCTTCTCCAATCTGCCCGCTGAACTTCTACCCATGTTAACAGTAGCAGCAACATTTCTGGGGTACACAGCCAACGACCCGAACAAAAAGGAAGAAAGAAAACAACAGGTAGGAAGAGGGAAAGACAAGTCTTTAAATTCATCTACCTCAGTGCAGAGGACCCAGTGTTTGAGACAGCATGCAAAATGGATACTAACATGACACATGGATTCTGGATCAAGTGATGACATAACTAACATTAACTAAAGTCCATGTGGACATAACAGTGCAGAGCCCAATGGTGACAAATGTCAGTGTAATACTTTCATAGTTTTGTCTGCAGACAGACTCGAAACTGCAGACGACTAAGTAGAATGAAAACATGCAGTTTCACTTTACAGCATGTCAGTCTTTGAAGGTACAACGTCTCAACTACTTTTCACATCTAACCGTATGTTCCCTGTGTGTGAACTGTCAGCAGCTGTCTTTATTTCTGAATAAATAGCCATCGGCAGTATCAGAATTCAAGGTTACACGATGCTCCTAAATATTCCAGTGTCAATGAGAAAGAGATGTCACCCCGGAGGACGTATGTAGAAACGGATCTGCATTGCTGAGCTCTGACAAGAACTCGACAAGCAACTCCAACAATTATACATTTAAAAAAAAACAAAAAAAAAACAGAAGTTGCAGCAAAATTCTGGGATCAGTAGTACCACCAAATTGCCATGAGAGGAGCAAGTTAAAAACAAATTCCAGCAGATGACAGTCTATTTCCCGGCACAGTTAGAAACCATGCAGACAGATCAAACAACAGACTTCTGAAAGTACCTTTCAAGCAAAATCACTGTTCAAATGTCACACTGGTGCTTGTGGCATTAAAGGAAAAAAAATGCATGTTTTATATACAAATCATATGTACCCATCATCAGTAGTGTCTAATGTCAAAGTCAAAAGAAAACACCCATCATGATGTCTTTACACAAAACACAAAAATATATTTAAAAAAAAACAACAGTATTTTTCATTGCCATTTCATACGCCTCTTATTTGCTCAGTGTGCACGATGTCATCGCCTGTCACCAATGGGGGTTATGGCTACATCCACATTTGCACTCAGTATCTTATTAAATGAATGCGACAACCCCTTAAATCTAACGTCTGAAAGATGGTGAAGACTTGGACTGAACTAGAATGTTAATATTCATATCAAGACTCTGGCTTGTCACATCTCATCTCACAGTGTTCATCAATATGAAATAAAAACTATCAACAAATAAATAAAAAGTAGAACCATCCCAAACATTATCCCTGCCACATTTCAAACGAACACCGGGACCGGACCGCATCCGTTAACGGCGAGACCTGCGGGTCTCAACACACGATGAGGAAGCTACAGTTGAGTGCAACTCATTTCTGTTTGTAGGATATTCAAGTGAGGGATTAAAACGTAAAATCTGGCTGTTCATGCTTAATTACCAAATGTCCAATAACTGCTTTTGTCTAATGAACTACAGCCTACACCACAGGACATCTTAGTGTCTTAGAAACATGCTAGCAGTCCAGACACCTTTTACACGCACCACTAGAAACAGTGCTTCAGTCTCCTTCCCCCTTACGCGCACACACTCACAGCAACAGAATGTGGTGTTGCATGGCGAACAGAATATGAAGTGTTGTTATTCTTAAACTTAAACTTAAAACCCACAACTTTCTTGACTCTTCTGGACAAGGTTAGTCCGCCATGGGACGGATTTCAGAGAGGTAAAAAAGATCAAACAAAAA
>NTHP01000024.1:2607570-2628473 GCA_003416845.1 Oplegnathus fasciatus
AAACAAAAAAAAAAAAATCCCGTCACTGTACAATAGTAATAATTCCTGCCATGGGAAATGAAAACCAAAGAGGTTGAGTGTGATGATATTAACAGTGGTAGTGCGGTAGTGTTTGTGGCCCATGGAGAAGGGGAGGGGGGCGGGGACGAAGGGAACGGGGAGGAGACACGAGGAACAAAGGGAGGCGGGGGGAGAGAAAAGTCAGGATGGGGGAAGGGTGACTCTCAGTAGTTTTGGCTAAAAAGGTGAGGTAGGCCTCGTCACAACTTGGAGTGTGGCTTTAAAACTGGCAGGGTTTTCATTTGCAGTCTGTCTTTAGTGTTTGTTTCCTATGGGAGTGTGGTCTGGTTGTGCGTCTCCAGCGCGCCTTTTTCGCCGCCTGGCCGCTCACATCTTGACGTCCTCCTCCACGCTGAGCTGAGACAGAGTCTTCTTAATGCGCAGGGCCGTCAGTCTGGCTGCTCCGTTGGCGTACCAGCACTCCCTCATGATTTTCCCCATCACACGCAGTGACTGCACAGGAAAGGGAACATGGGTTAGACTTACAAAAAATTCGACACTTGACACCTACTATACTAATATCTATCATAGCAATAATCCATCAGAGTTTAAGGGGACAACTCCCAAAAGCTTTTTACCAACATCAACAAAATGAGGCCTGTGTGAAACATTGCATCAATAATTCATGAATGGACATAATAAAGGATAACAACCAATGTCAGGAGGTCCTGTGCGGCCCGAACTGATAATGCCCAACTGCCTTTCTATACAGCCACTGAATGTATTTTTAGAAAACCGTCAGTGCAGCTGTTGGTGTGTATAGCATATATAGAGTGCAAAATACCTCGTAGCTCTGCCACCAGTTGGGCACATTAGGCCTTAGTTTCTGGTCACACACCACCTTCCTCATCTCCTCTATGGAGGGGTCAGAGGGCACGAGGTCGTAGTAGGGCAGCTGGTACTCCTCGTGGATACCTGCAGTACACAATGGAGAAGCCTCGTCAGTCTCATGCTCCTGTTTGTTAGACCCGATTCTTAACATCAGCTGCCATTTGTAGTCTTACCTCCTGCATTGCAGCGGCGCGCAATCTCCCAGTACACCAGGCCCAGCGCGTAAATGTCGGCACACTTGAAGGAATCGAAGTGTTTCATGTTGATGGTTTCGTCCAGGACTTCTGGAGCCATATACCTGGAGTGGACACAAAGGGCAGCAATGAGTGATAGCACCAAATGAGAATTTTTGTATGACTGAGTAAACCTTCAGGGTCAAAATTATAGTTATTTTATTTAGTAAAAGTCAAAGTTCATGGAATCAAAATTTTAACATTTTGGGATAATAAATAGGGTCAAAATGTCTTATTTTTTAATGGCCACTATATCAGCACAAATAAACATCCATCACTGGGTTTTTCTGAAAGGTCTAAACAGCTCAGGCAAATACAACAATTTGGCTGAAATATAAAAAAAAATGAAAGTCACAAACTTTTCAAAGCTATTTGCTCATTTCACAATAATAAAAGTTTAATATTATTTTTATAAACTTAAAAAAATTTTTTTGAAAAGGATATGGCTGGTGAATTTCTATATTGTCAACAAATTCCATAAAAAGATGAAAAGCAACAATGTTTGTGGCACTTACTGAAGATGGAAATCATTACAAAACATCTCACAAGTATGTAGTTTCATTTTTAATAGAGAATTTACAGCCGCAGGACAGTGTTGAATGTGGGACTACAGTGACAGTGTTCATTGTAATGAAGAAACATGTCAGACAGTTCAACAGCGTGGCTCATTAATGTGTTTCTAATAGCTTTTGGACACCATGGAGGTCTATGGCACAGAGGAATAAGCTGTGCAGCCAAAAACTATACTTATTAGTAGGATCTAGTCACTGCAGTTTTGGACCTTTTCATGGGATTTGTTGACAATAAGAAAAATATAGAATGTCACCGGACTTAGCCTTCAAAGACCTGCAAGATCCCTAATGTATATCTCTGTTTGTGTGCTTATGAGTGAATGAGTATGGAAACATTTACCTCTTGGTGCCCACGCGCTGGTTCGGTGCTATATCGATTGTGTCTGTGATGGATTCATGGCGGACTGCCAGGCCAAGGTCAGCTATAGCACACATGCCGTTCTTCTTGACCAGGATATTTTTAGACTTGAGGTCACGGTGAGCAATGCCAGGCTTACCTGCAGGAGAACAGATGACACATCATTACATTTGCATCAAGAGCTCAGCCGAGACAGCACGTGCTCGCTGAATGTAAACGACTGCTGCGTGTGCTTTCATTTGTTTATTCATTGTATTCACGGCGTGCTGCTTTTTGGCGTGACGGGTTGTCTCACCCTGAGTGCCGAGGATCTCCATGTGTAGGTGTGCCAGGCCGCTGGCAGCGGACAGTGCCAGTTTGATCATGCCCTCGATGGTGACAGAATAGCGGTTCAGGTAGTCAAAAAGAGAGCCGTGCTCATGATAGTCCGACACCAGCCACAGCTGAGTCCACGTGCCATTGTCTGAAAGAGAGCAAAAAACACAGTCAGAGAAAATGCAATTTACATGTATGAGTATACGCATGGTATTACATTTCACTAAATTAATGGACAATTTGCTTACACTAAAACTGTACTAAAGCTGTGCAAAGGAGAATTTTTAAACATCAACAAGCTAAATATAGATATCTTCTAACTATCTGCACTTCCTTTTCATTTTGCTTTGAAAGGACTCATTCTTACTTTGACTTTCCTCTAATGTAGGTGGTCTAGGAATTCACCTAAACAAAGTTGCTTTAATTGTATGTTTTGGATAAATGCCTGAAGTGTTCATGTGAATGGTCCAAGTCTTCACACAGCCCACAAACTTCCTCACCTTTATTATCTGCTGCAATGAATCCGAGGATGTTTTCGTGTCGCAGCATGATTGTTTGGTAGATCTCAGCCTCTCTGAACCAGGAGCGCTCCTCTCTGGATGAGAAGATCTTCACCGCCACGTCTCCACCTCTCCACTTCCCCCTCCACACCTCACCAAAGCGACCCTTTCCTATGATCTCCTGCAGCACGATGGTCCTCGCCACCGTTCGCTGCACAAACAGGGGCAAACCTGCAGAGGGCGGTAGAGAGACAAACAAAAAAATAAGCCAGCACTCCCTGTCGACTTGTTTTGTAGATGTGGAGTGGTGGAAGTATCCTCAGCAGATTCTAGGTCAGGATCATTTTCACTAAGTGTTGCAGCTGAATAATGATGTATTTATGGGTATTACAGCATTATAGAAGACTGTTCTGTTACTACTCTTGCTGACAAGAAAGGACATGGGTATTAAAGAAAATGTGTTTTCCAAAACCAAATATATTTTTTTCCATTAAGTCACATCAGGTAGGCAGCATGTACTGACCAGAGCCTGATCCAGAAGTGGACATGTCATAGATGAGGTCCTGCAGGGTCTTGTCCTTGGCCAAGTAAAGATGGTCACAGGATGGGTCCTCTACCTCCAGCCTCTGCCTGTGGCTGTAGGCCCTCTGATGATACTGGAACAGGAACACGCCAACCATCAGCAGCACGCATAGAAGGAACACCGGCCCTGCGATGACCGCCACCAGCTCCACTGGCCCCCAGGAGCTTCCTGGGCCTGACCAGTCCCCCTCCTTTGTTGGGACTAGAAGCGCAAAATGAAGGAGACGCAGAAGCAGAGGTGATTAATTTAAATTTAACATACTGAAACAGTCCCACTGTTGAACTGAAAGACTGTTTATGATGAAGCCTCACCGGGGACTTTCAGGTCAATACTGTTGCAGTAATCTTCATAGCAGCAATGTGTGTTGAGCAGGCCTTCGGCACTCAGACAGTAGAAAGGTTGTCCCGGGGGGACCAGGTTATCCCGGTTGATACAGATGCGTACGTGTTGCTCCTTCCCCTGGATGTTGTATGTGGAGGCCATGCAGGCGCCATCTGTCTCGCACTCATAGCCCGTCTTCTCACAGTTTGTGCAGTTACAACGCAGAGCTGCGGGAGAGGACAGAGAGAATTAAGTAAATAACAATTTATCAGATAGAGCCATGAGGTTAAAACCCCCCCCTCTATTTCACTTCTCCGTTTTGTCCAGCAGGGGGCAAGCTAACCCCACAGTTTCAACACAGGATGTAAAGAGTGTAGTGTCTCATTCAGTTGTGGGCATTTTGTGACGTGCAGACACTGAGCTTGGAGTTGAGCAGCAGCAGCCAGACGGCCCCGGCGGCCCTGAAATCAGATCCTTCACTGCAGATGAACCCAAACACGCAGGGTGGAGACGGACCTGCCCAGTGGGACAGACAAAGTGAAACCCAACAAGGGGAGAGGGCTCCTGCCAAATCCCCAATGCAGCATTCTGCTCCATTCCTCTCCTCTGTCTTTCTCACACTGACACAGAGAGCTGCCACTGTTTAAGCTAATGAGACAGGAGTTTTATTAAACACAGCACACTCCTGCGCGGGGACCTATTAAAGCTGACACAATGGAACTCCTGCCGCCGCCATAATAAAACTACAGTGGTCCATCTACACACTCAAATGAGGTCAGTGCCAGAAAGTCCGCACAAATCTGCCACATCTAAAACAGAACCAGAGTTGGGAAACCAAGAGAGCAAAGAACTGCAAACTGATTAGATTTGGAGTGAAATGTGATTTTGAGTCACAGCACACATGCTTCTCATTTAGAGTAAGGTCAGCACAAAAGGCTTCTTCCAAGTTTTTCTACGACCAAACAGAGCGCAAAGCAGGACTAGGCAAGGCTAGTGGGACCAATTTTCACATGGGAAAAAACACAGGGAAGGGGCTAAGCTCAACTGAACCCCTGTCAGTGGTACATGACGAACTGTCTGACTGACAACAGGGCCGTGAGTGAGGCGTGACAGAACAAGAGCTGATCCTTGGTCAGAAAACAAAGGCTGGACCACTCAAACTTTAATCGCTGTGGACTTAGCGAAGACCCACCGTACCAACAACAACACAGGAGGAGACACAAAGCAGAAAGGAATTTTGATCCTTATTCTCCTTCAAAAAAAAAAGAAAAAAAGAAAAAAGGAGGCTCAGGAAAGAAAAGATTTTAAGAGTGGCAAGCTTCCACTAATCCTCGGTGTCTTATCCTGAGGGTTTCTTTGACCAGATGAGCTCACTGATCTTCCCTGTTTGTACCAACTTGGGTCTCTGTCAAAAGGTGTCAGCAGATTTTAGCACATTCTTGAACCAACCGAGTCGTCGCACGATTAGGCTTTTGTTCACTAAAAAAAACAAAAAAAAAAACAACCTCAAAATGACTGTTACACCGATTGCGCCATCACCATGTAACATCCAAGTGGCCAAAACCACAAACCCCGGTGTCATAGGAGTGGTTTTCACTCATCTGAACTCTGGGAGGTTGCATTCTGTGTGGGAGCATTTTCTGCGTGTATGCTGATGTGTCTATGCTTGTCCACTGAGTGGTAACTGGAAATGTGGAACACGTGAAGCAGGGTTTCAGTAATATTTCTCATCTGTTTAGTGTTTGCGTGTGTGTGTCTTGCTCTCCGGGAGGTGAGCGGGAAAGTGGCAGGAACTCTTGGTGGAGTGTGTCCAAATTAACTAGAGTTCGCATGCAGATGGAATTTCCTGCAGATTACACAGAGGTGAAGCAGGCTGGGCCTGATAAAGAGAGAAAAACAAGCCCTGTGCCACATCACGCGAATCTGCAGCATTAATGGAGCAAATAGTTTGACTAAATAAAAGAGATGACAGGAGTAACAGCTGTAGGTTAGAAAGCTCTGTGATGCTTAATATCCATCATCAAATTCAGACAACTCCTTCTGACCTCCTTCCATTAGTCTCCTCTTTTGTGGGCTAGATGTTTACTGGTTCTCAGTGAAATAAATCAATCTTCAGCTGGTGAGTCCAGACAGGAGCCATTTTGATCAATTCATCCTCAAAGTAAGAGTGAGATAAAAACAACAAAACAAAAAAACATTAGTTTTTGAGAGGAAAAAGTTTTCCACACCACGCTCACAATACAGCCAATTATTTTAAACTGGATTTAAAGGTGTAGTCTATGATTCTGGAGAAAGCTTGTTGATATTTGAATGCAACAGCCAAACAAATACACCTCTCTCTTCAGTGCGAGTAGCACACAGCATTAGTTTGTCCTGTGTACGAGCACGAGTTGTGACATATTATACCGAAGTGTTTAGTGGAAACGCGTCTAAAGCGCATGTATTTTTTGGCGACCTGGGTTGGTGGCTCTACCCGATTTGCTCTGTTTATTTCTTGTTTACAAGAGCGAGGGCTGTATATGAACACCGGACTTTTTTTTCAGCGCACACACAGAGTGGAAAGCTAGTGGATCGTGAGGAGAAACTCACTGAATCTGACAAAAACTGTTTTAGATTAGAATCGACTACATCTTTAATAGCCTTCGTTAAGAATCAAACTGAAAGCTATATAATGGTTATTACGATACACACATGGCACCAATATACAGCAATAAATTAACATCAGCGATCTGATAAGAACACCATGATCTGAAATGAACAGGCGCATCCATCACGGAGACTCTGTGTGTGGTAAGACAGATGGTGCACAGACATACAGACAGAAGCTCAGGAAGGAAACCAAACATGGCTGAAAACACACACGTTCCCCTCTCGAGTCTGCCATGGATGGCTTGTGGTCTACCAAGAGTTTGGTTTGTGGCAAGTCTTCCCTTTCGTTAAAGGCTACATTGTGACTATACCATATGTAGCCCGCTTCCACACAAACAAGCAGCAACACTTTGGGTGGCCAATATGGAGAAATGGGGAAAATCTATGACAGATTATGCAATTTTATATACTGATAGAGATAGAGAAAGCATTGATAGATAAAATAACCTGATCTTGTTACCTAAATACCTAACAAATTATGGTAATTTATCACATTGAAGCAAAAAGCCTGTAAACCCAATACAGCCACAAAACAGTCCTGCTCACTGATTTGCAACATGGCCCATTACAACATACTACAACCAGTAATATTAAAGGGATACCTCTATAGAAAAATCTCTACTAGCTGACAAATCACTGTGACGCCACGGTATATATATCATCATGTCATCCAGCCCTAAACAATATTTCACAAAAGATGGCACAATGTGAAACCAAAACCTAAGAAATAAAAGGTAAATTCAAAATGAATGTCATGAAAGACGGGGCACTGGTATGTAACTAAATCAAACAAGGCCTAAGAAAGAACTCCTGGCCCACTAGCATTTACCCAAATGCCATGTTGTTTGCACAGTGCTCTGCATATCTCACTGGATTCAGAGCAGAAGTGTTACAAAGCTAGACTTGAAGGAATAATATCAAGCCTAAATACACATGCATCGGAGTAGAGGCTGGGTGTGTGTGGTTTTTGAGTGAACTCTGCTCTTGTATCCACATAATTGGTGGTCTTTACACTGGTCCTTTGTGTGGAGATTAAGACGACATGAGGAGGGATTGGACTGGCCCTGCACGAACAAAGAGCAGAGTGGAGTGGGGGAGCGCACTTCTGCGTGGAGCAGTGAGGGGGGATGGGTGGCGCGCAGGGACAGGCCAGGGGTAACAGTAACAACCCCGATGTTTGGGGGCTGCCAGACAGGATGGGGGCTGGTCCCAAATTGGGCAGGACAATACGGAGGGGAGGGGGCAGAGGGGGTAACGAGCGGGACTTACTGGCCCCCCCAGCTGCGATTGAGGTCTGCCCAAGTGACCAGCTGCGACCGTCATTAAAACCCAGTCTAGACTTTGACTTATGGGAGGGAGTAAATAACAGGAAAAGGGAACATTGGAGGAAAAAGGGGAGAACAGAGCGCAAAGAGCGACTCCTCAGAGCTGCTAGTGTGTGAAGTTCCTATCATTCCGTTCATGTTGAGACAGGAAATGGCAGACACAGTGAGGAAGGGATTAATAAAACATTGTTGCCATAACCAGCGTCGCCTTAACTCGGACCCAACTAAAAACCACAGCATAGTCCCACTCCAAACAACTTTACACATTAACCTCGATGACCGTGTTTTATTTGTATGCGAGTGTATACAGGTGTTGTTCAGACCTACTCGTGCGGATCAACCCTGTCAAAACAGAGGTGAACTTTCTAGTATGGTAAGATGATGAAGTCTGTGGAAAATACTCTAAGTGTGCTGACTGCAGGGCGGCGGGGTTACACAAACATAGTGGGTTTCTGGGGGCTAAGCGACGCAGACAGATACAGTGTGTGTGTGTGTGTGTGTGTGTGCGCGCGCGCGTGCGGGGAGCAGAGTACCATTACCAAAATGCACTGGCTGAAATTAGATCCATACAGATACCAGACTGAGAGCTGATCAAGACAAGCAGACGCCACCAGACAGTGTGAGTGCAAACACACACACATACACACACACGGACGCACGCACACACCACAACTGTGTCCTAATCAATGCTAGGGGAAGGAGGAAAGTCATTACCTTTGTCTGCATCTCAGGGTCAGATTACTGATCTGATTCTAAAGTGAAGTCTCTGGGGCTAAGGCTGCTTCTACTATCTCTACCAACCACCACCCTCTAGGCTACATCCCATCCTGTCTGTCTGCTGCCCTGGATGAGTTCAGAAGGCACACAAGTGTGGGCACAGGCTCACTTTGGACTTCATGCTGCTGCTCAAATTCCCAAACTGGTCAATGTTGCCTCTATAATGCTCAAGTATATTGCAGTATTGTGAGCCAATGCATCTGCCATGTGACTTGAGCTTAAAAACCCTACTCAGTATTAGCAGGTCAGAGACTTAACAATTACTCCTTTTTCTGTCTTTCTACAACTGTGGAAAAAGATTTACTCTGGCAACAGTTACGGCTGGGTATCAAACCTCAACACTGTTTTGGAAAAGACCCAAAGAAGTACCAAATGCTGGCATCAAACATCTGGTCAGATGTGTGATGTTGCTGACTTAAGCATTGATCAAACTGTTTCTGATTTTAAACAAAATGTTAATTTTGGACTATTTTATTTAGGTAAATTATTGTATGTTTGCTTGTTTAACAGTTCAAGACTCTGGCTTCTTCGTTCAATAAAAAAAATGTTTTTTTTATAGAAAAACACTTACATTTCTCAAGACAAGGTATTGAAAAAAGTATAATTTAGTATCAGTATTAAAACTCTGGTATTTTATCGGCATTAGAACAGAAACATTTCAAGCAACTTTGTATTGCAGATAATGATGCCATGCTGTTCAATGTGGAAAAACAAAAAAATATAATTATCTAATATTATTTTGTATACAATGTGAAAACAGATAATGTTATGACACCAAAACAACTTCATCTGGTTATCATCCTCAAATATGCTGTGTTGATGTAGGAAATACACGGGGCAGTAACAAAGAGTTCTGCCATATTAATAATGAAATGATGTGTTCCTAATAAAATTACATTTACTAACTTTGCATATTGGAGTTTACAGCAAGGATAATTGCTTAACTTCCAAGTGAAACACACTCGGGTTCTGTTGAAGTTAATGTCACCATGGAGGCCCGAGAAAGACAAGAGGTTTAAAATTGTACTTCAAGAACTATTTAGATACTATGCACACACACTTTATTCCCCAAGCAAAAGATTTCTCCCCAACTACCCTACCGTGGACCACACCAGTCAAAGCAAATCATTGTCAGGGAAGTATTGGAGAAAACTTGACAAAAAGACTGCACACCTTCCAGCAGAAAATGACAGGGCAGAGCAGGTCTAATCTACATTCCAACAACAAAAAACAAATAAAACACCTCTACAAAGAGACATGTAATGGAGGGCGGGTGTCAGGTTTAGCCCTATAGACATGAACTCAAATAGCTACCGGGTCTGTCTGGGTGTTGGGTGTACTGTGACAATAACAACTCTGTATCTCCAAGTACATTTAAGGTATGGCACAAAAAGCTGATGTCATTTTACCACCTACACATATACTACAAAAAAAACCCCTCTAAATAAAGACAAAGTGTCCTGAGTTAATTAACAGCATGGAGAAGTGGGCAACCGAAGGTGAAATTGCTGGCTCTGCGGTGGTAGTAATCCCTTGTGGTCCAACATCAGTAATGGCGGAGCTGGGTCAGTCAGAGGCTACGCTGTCTGCTGTAGCAATTAGGGCTCTGTGCCTCCGGGCCAACGGAGGTCATTAACGACACTGGTCATTATGGGGGGAAAACTAGACCACCCCAGTCCTGACCTGACCCTAACTGGCTCAGTGCCATATTATAGAAACTGTTGGTAAACACAGATTTCTGGGGAGGAGGTGTTTGGGAGTAACCTGAAATCTTATACAGAGGACGTGCAGCTTCATTCGATCATGGTTTAGCTGCAGGGATCCGGCAGCCAAAACATCTATCCATCTAGAACAGGCCTCGACAACGACTACACATTTAGGGGAAAAAAACAACAACTTTCTCCTTTTCAAGTTTAAGCCAGCTGTAAATACTGCCACCCCCACCCCCCCGTCCAAACTCTCTTCTCTTTATAGACACACACCTTTGAACCCAATAAGTTTCAACCTTTCTCCGTACATTCCCTTGGCTCTGTTCTAATGGGCAGGTGTACACATGTTCCAATCTGACTAGCTCATGCTTCCTCCACCTGAACTCATTCACATCACGTTTGACATTAAACAGCACCTATAGCGGAGTTAGAGCTCTGCACAGGCAGTTCCCTGAACAGGCTGAGAAGTAGGGACTTCTGTTTCCAATTGTCCCGTCTTTGATTTTACACAGAGGCACATCAGGGAATGACAAGACTTTGGCATAGTCTTGATAGTATGGGGAAGGGCTGTGACAAGTGAGTGCAGAGTTCAAGAGATAGCAGAAGCTCATCTAACCAAAGGCCTTCCATTAACCTAGAAAAAAAAACACGGCCCATGCTTAAGCTTTCTTCAGCACCCTATGGTGGCAGTGAGTAAGTGAAAGCCGAAGTGGGACCACAGATAAAGTACAGATTAAATTCTGATAAAGTGCCAGGCCTTTTATATGACAGAGATAGAGAATGGAGAGGGCGGGAGGAAAAGAGAAAGAGAGGGACGCGCCCTACCTCACGGCAGTGTGGTTGACAGTGCCCATATCACATTGCTATTGTGTTCAATGCACCCAGGCAGACTGCGTCACGCAGGCATGTAATGCCCATAACACCAGTGACTCCTAATCCTTATGAAGTCAACAACACGTGACAAGATTCATCAAACCTGTGAGTAAAGAGCATTCTCACAAAAACATACTACACTCGCCACAGGCATGGAATCTGCTCTAGCGTAGCTACTTTCAGGTTTGTCTGGTTTCAGCCCTTCCATGGTGTAATCCATTATATGGTGTGAAACCATGGCTCCAGACAGACTTGTGGGCCCCTTACACGACAGACCCCGCCAGCTGGACAAACCCATCATCACCCCCTGTCTGCTCGGGCCACACACCCACCCCCACTCTCCTCTCACACATCACTGTTAATGTTGGAGTAACCCAGTCAAACAAACTGACCACTCAGGTGTGATCATTTTCCCAGCATGCCTTATATGAACTGATCAACCTCAGAGTACTGCACCCTTATCTAAACTAAGCGTGGGAGGAATATTCATATGATTCTTGCAAGGATGACTCAACTGTTTAAAGCACAACATTCACTTTAATAGATGACAATGCAGTCAGGATATTTATTCTGGCACACAGAGTGGATTTTTGTCTTTTTATTGCCTAGTTTATCTGTTGAGTGGCAAGTTGCAACAAGGCAAGACGGCCTCAAAATGCAAGGATCACAGGAAGAACAAAAAACAGTGGTTTGCGTAATCCAAGACATGCCTGTGTCTCAAGTGAAAATGTACTAAAACCTGGCGTAAAAGTGGGGTGTTTGGAGCAAGATGAGCAGACATGCTGCAGGAGCAAACACCCGCAAGTTTAGTGCAACATCTGCCCATTTGAGGCCGTGGTGTGGAGCTGGGTATCAGCTGCTCCAGCAGACGGGGAGGATTCAGACTGAAGCAGCCCCATAACTGGCGCCTCAAAAGACCCCACTTGCCACATTTCCATCACAATGAACCCAGACTTCAACTCTGACTTCTGTCTGGGATGGCTGAATGCACGGCTGTTGTCACCCTATGCCAGCATTCACTTTCTGCTGGAGGCCACTAAGCAGCCTTTTCACTCCTTACAAATGGGCACCAATGGAGGAGCTGCCAGTGTTTACTCTCAAAAACACATTTCATGCACAAAGTAGGTTAGGCCTTCATTCAGAGACTCCTTTCTGCTCCTTCCAGCGTGGAAACCAGTGCACACAACATGTGACAGAAACTGTAACTGACCACACAACACATGTTTAACCAGCCAGCTATCATTACAGAGCACTGTACCCAAGCAACACAGTGATAAGCAGTCACAAGCCAGCAAGAGGTTGTTTTGTAAATATGTTAGCATAACAGATAACTTCAACACCAACAACACACTGTAGGTTATTATGCACCGCTTGGTATACCCGCACGCCATAATAAAACGATTTTTAATTAAGTCTTGTAGCTCACAACTGAAGCATAATTATCGACAACATTCAACTTTAAACAGTTTATTATCCAGTTAGCTAGCCAACGTTAGCTGGCGCCGCGAAACAAACAGCCCCACCATGTTGTTGTTGTGGTTTAGCTACTTGCTCCGCGTTCAATAACGACCATTAACACGTCGGGTTTTGTCACTCGATAAAAAAATCACAATCAACCACAAACTAACAAAAAGCGTGACTTTTGGTTCGGGCAAACAGCAACCGTGGTTTAGAGGTCGACGCTAGCTAGATACGGTTAGCCAAATCCCTGATACAGAGCGCCATGACGATGAGCGACAACAGGCGATGCCCAGTCCAGGAAAACACATCGAGACAAAAGCCGGAGAGGTGCTCAGCTGAAACTTACCATTACCGACAGCCACTAACCCGAGCAGGGCCAGCAGCGTTAGGGCAATTCGTTTTAGAGCCATTTCTTCTGAATTCCCATCTCTCCGCGATGAAATGCGTCCGAAGTGTGTCGTTATCAACACGACCAGACCTGAAACACAACCACAGTCCGACCGCACACACCACACCGCCAAATACTAGCCAGCCAGCCAGCCAGCCTGGCGAGTGACGTGTTTAAAGGGGTGTGCGTGCATGTTTAAAGGGGAGGGCCGCGCGCTGCATGTCCCCCTGTGCCACCGAGGTCAGGGCTGAGTGTTGTAAATAAAAAAGTTGGGTGAATTATAATGTTACAGTCTCACATAATCAAAAGACAGAGTGAGCACTATCAGTGTAAAATATGT
This sequence comes from Oplegnathus fasciatus, assembly GCA_003416845.1. Classification (NCBI taxonomy): domain Eukaryota; kingdom Metazoa; phylum Chordata; class Actinopteri; order Centrarchiformes; family Oplegnathidae; genus Oplegnathus; species Oplegnathus fasciatus. Next base: position 2,620,866 of record NTHP01000024.1, read on the forward strand.
GTATGTTTTGAGAAAACAGTGAATCATAATTACATCTGTTTACTTTGTCTCTAGTGTGGTTTTATTATGTTATGTATAAAGCTTTATGTCAGATTAAAACACTGGTAAATTCAGTGCCGGTGAATTCCCGAGGATGTATTTTGTTTTTTATCTATATTACATTTTATGAACATTTATATCGTCTGTAATCAGCATCGGTTGATTACGATGGGAGCGCTGTGTTTTTTCATGATTTTATTGATGAATAAATTGAACCTTTAACCTTGATTGAGGTTATTAACCCTTGTGCCTCACTTTAAAAAAGTTACACTGGTGTCATTAATACTTTAGATTGTGCATTTGGTGAATGATCTATTTGAAACAAAAAATGCATTCAGGGAGCAACCCGGGTCTGACTGGCCATCTTTCACTGTTGTTATTAGCCCGCTGAAAATGTAAAATCACAAAATGTCTCTTTTCATGACATGAAAGAGAAAAAATATGTTAAAAATGGTATAAGAATATAAATAGAATCTTTGTTTTACCCAGGGATTTCATTATCTAAAGTCAGTCAGTATCTTATTAGAAAAACAGCAAATTATGACAACTTCCCTACACTCAGTTAACATTCTGTGATTGTTATGTCCTAAAGATGATGTCAGGCTAAATATGTGGGGGAAATTAAGTTTGATTATTTTTGGCCTTATTGATTTAGGGGTTATTACTTAAGGCTTTTGGTGATTGATCTACATTCAGGGAACAAACTGGGTCTAACTGGCCACCTTCCACTGTTATCATTACTGAAAATCAAATCATAAAATGTCTCTTTTTTATGGTTTCACCCAAAGGTGAAACAGTGATAATAATCTGATATGATCTTTGTTGTTTTTCCTTCAAAATAGCGATTTAATAATCTGAATTCTGTCAGTATTGCATCAGAAAAACAGCTAATTATGACTACTTCTCTACATTATTGGATTCGTTTCTATGATTGTACAATGATTTTTATGTGCTTAAGATTATGTCAGACTAAATAATCTGCTCATTGGTTTCAAGGCAAACAGCAGCAATGTAAAGTGGTTCCATCAATTTCATCTGCTAGGGTTGACTCTAGGGTTGTGATTAATTCATGCATTCCTGATTGAGGGTATTACACAAGACTGTACTTTTGGTGACTTATCTATTTGAAAAAACATGTATTCTGGGAATAAACTGGGTGTAACTGCCCACTTTCCTTTATTACTTTAATTATTACTGAAAATGTAACATCACAAACTGTCATTTTTCATGACATAAAAAATTAGACAATTTAAAAACAATGGTGAGCTTATCTGATGACTGATAACATCTTGTCCCTCCAAAATGTGTACGCAGGGTCAGTCTCCAAACTCATGACTCTAATTTAAACAATGCTACGCATTCAAAGTGGACATTTGAGGTCAGGCGTGACATAGTCTTCTAATGCAAATGGAAAAGGAATGCAATGTGACTGTGACTAAACCTTTTCTCTTATTATGGATGTAGGTTAGAAGGCAGCAGGGGAAGAGCTTGAAATGATAGGCCTTTATATGCACAGCAGGTGACTATGGGACTCCCTACATTTGTCCTGGCAGCCCCAGAATTGGGCTAGTCAGACTATCACAAACACGTGTCTATCCATTCATTTTCAAAGACTGATCGATTATCAAACAAACCTCTTATTGATATTATAGCTTTGGGGCACTGCAGCTGTCTAATCTATACTTCCATCAGCTGTGCCCTGATCAAAATCTGTGACGCCAATTTGGTTTGAGTCTGCATAAAAAAGAGTCTGCCACATTTTATTCCTAATTGTTCCAGTTTATTTCAGATCACATGTCAGCTGCTGTATCGGATTTCTGAGAAAGCTACAGCCGCTTGCAGTTTTTACTGAGAGAGTGTAAAATAATCATGGACCTAAACATCGAAAAAGGTGTTTTGGTCCAGATCCATTCAGATTTTTGTCTCAGCCTGGGGACCCGTTTTGTCTATACCACACTAATACATCAAGCTGCCACTGCTTGGCAATGTAGCTCAGGAAGAGGTGAGTCAGGCTGTAACCAGGTGCATTTGGGACTTGATCTGTGCCTGCTTTTATCACCTGTCCTCTTGCTAGCACTCTCACTGATCTATCCTCGAGCCTAATTGTGTCTGCATAGTCTCCTCTGTGGCTTTATATCTGTCCATTATCCGCCCTGTCCAATTTATCTCCACATTTCTACAGTGTACGTTGTCTGCTGAACAAATCCCTCTGTCTCTACCGAGCCATTTGGAATGATCCCACAGAATACACACAAAGAATACACAGAGGAGGGAAACAGAGGGAGAAGTGAGATGGGCTTCTGTACACACAGACAGGGAGTTTGGCCTCTCTGATACTTGAACAACCCCCCCTGCAGTGTTAAAAATAACCAGCTCTTCATCTGACTGACCAGACAGACTGGGGCTTTGAGGGAGTATTATCTCTCTGGAGTTTGTTCAACAACCAGGCAGACAGAAAACACACACGCACACATATATATACACACACGCACACACCAACAGATAAAGGAAGCAGGACAGATACATAAAGAAAACACTCGTATGCAGATATTACATGGAGGGGACAGATCTGATTATTTTCATCAACCACTGGGCATGTTTTTGGCATTTTTGTTTCTCGTTTGACATTTTGTATTCTTTGTGACAGCGTGACAGTCTGCACCTCAAACTTGTTGCTTTTACGCTTCACTCTGACCCCATTTTCTCACCAGATCATTGGTAAAGCAAATTATTGTTTTCTAGACAAAGTGTTTATAAAATGAGATAAAGCTGACATCTGATCATACACTACGGTTGCTAGGGTTAAAGCTAAAACCAAATGGGTGTGGTTCGATTTGTGACTCATCTGAAGAGTAATCAAAAAATGTTTACAAGTCGTTTTGATTTTGAGAACAGCCTCAGTCCTGTTTTTGAAATATTTTTTTCCCTTTAAAAACAGGATTTATAAATTTGCTTGAAATGAACCTCCTTAGATTGGATAGGCCTGAATGTTTGCATTCTTCCTTTAAAAAAGACAAAATAAGACATTACAAATGAAAGGTTATGTCAGTATTTGCAATGTATAGCGTGTATCACATCACTAACTACTAAGAATAATGCAGCAAAATAAATATATAAACAATTTTCACACAAGTCCCCATTCAGTCAGGCTTGTTTTACATTCGTCTATCTATATTTTCTAGTTTAGCATCTCACTATGTGAGGTTAGTGTGACTGAGAGAAAATATGAATATGTTATCTTAATAACCTATTTTGACATGTGGGTTATTAGGGATGTCCAAATATGATGATGTATACAAGTCCTGTGAAATAATTAATCCCGTACTTTCCTCTGAGGAAAGGGATTGCCTTGGTAACTGTTCATCATACTTAAGCGTTATGATGAAATATTGTCCTTAACAATTTTGTTTAATAAAAGGTGATGCAATGCAAATGAAAACACGATTACAAAACCGATTACACCCTAAAGCTCCCGAGGTAAGCTGCACTACTGTAAGCAACATGGATCAGTGTTTGTCTATTGTCTAATGACCTCTACTGGTCAATAAGAGAATTGCAAACATCAGTGGTACAAAATGGCATGTACAGCGCAAACAGTTGAAAAATACAATCCTTTATTCAACATATTCAACATATACAATATTACATGTCTGTTTGTGAATTCCTTTACTGACCATAGTAATGGTGACGGTACATTTTAGGCCTACAAAAATGTAAAAAAATAATTTGGAAAAGTTGTGTTGTAAAAAAGTATATAAAATGTGTCCCGTTGTTGAATAATAGAAAATAATACCCCCTTTTGAAATATATTTACAAGAAACCCAATAGTGATACAAGACAACAGCTTCAATGCTGTTAGAATATGTACAACTAAATAGCTCAGTGTGTCTGTGTGCGGATAATAAATGCTCATTCTATATAAGTTAAATATGCTTACACAACAGGTAATGTGCTTTGGTATGAGCATGTTATTACTTACCTATTTCCTGTATTCATAGTAAAAGGACACAGAGGCCTTCTTGTTCTCTGTGACTTTTTGTGGCTTTGGTCATTATGGGAAAACCCATAAGTGCAATTTTACTGTATATCAGAAAAAGTCCAGAATGACATTCTCTTCCTCTCTAGTAATTGTGCTATGCTAGATTTTCCTTTCTGTCCTGACGATGGGGGATTTAGACAATAATGAATAAAACCCTGTGTGTATAGAACAGTTTATGAATTGCTCAGTTAATTTTTCTGCTGTAGAAATGTCTGATCTAAACTTTTATTAGCTGAACTTAACAAAAACAAAAATACCTTGATATACCTTGATCTTAATTTTCTTCTTGGGGCCTCTTGGTTTGAGGCACTGGATATATGGCAGATGAAATTTAGGCTAAGCAAAAAAAATAGCCTGGGGTGCGAGCCAGTCTAGACACTACCGCTCAAAGTCATATGGTTTTAATATAATGCAGTGACTGTGTGAGTCATTAGCTCAAAATATGCTAATGATATGCACCTCGTGCTGTTGGTAAGTGGTGCAAAATCCCCTCTGGCGTTTTTCAATTTTGAGTCCCTGTTTCATTCTGGTGCTCTGGCCTAGACGTCCCGCTTGAGTTTCTCGATGCTGAAGTCACTGTCATGGTCCAGTTTGGAGAGTGTCTTCCTCACCCGCAGGGCTGTGAGGCGGGCTGGTGGGCTCTGGTACCAACACTCCTTCATAATCTTCGCAATGGCCGTCAGGATCTGGACACACGGAGACAAATGTAAAACACCACCTGGCCATCACAGCAGAATGTAGCATGTGTTCCGTACTGTTTCTGTTTAAGCACTATATGAATTATGTATATGCTCTATATTTACCCATTTGTGAGTCTATGTGAGTACATCATCAAGTATGTTTGTGTTTGCTTGCATGCCTGTTTATCAGGTATAACTGTGTAAATTTGAGAATATGGGGGTGCTAAAGGTTAAAAGTGGCGATAACTTGTACTGAGATTTTCACAGCCTTGGAAAATACCATTGTACTGGTATCTATGTGTGTGTGTGTCATCTGATGGCATACAGGGTGGGAATGGAGCCTGTTGTGCAGACTGGGCCTCTGCTGGTCCACGCACACCACCTTCTTCATCTCCTCAAAACTGGGATCTGAGGGCACAAGGTCAAAGAAGGGAGGACGGTACTCTTCCACGATCCCTAAAACAATCCAAAAGAAAAAAGAAAAGAGTCAGTGTGCTGTTTCTACTCCAGCTGAGCAGAAGAACAACAACTAAACCATCACAACAACAATCCTGGTTGTGGGATTCAGTGGGGTGAAATTGCACTGTAATGTTAAATATTGTAAGAAAACACATTATCAGCCTCATGAGTAGATAACCCCTAATGGTTTATCTCCTCATACATTTTTCAGAACATACATTTGTCTTCATAGAGGGCCTGAAATAGCACACTTAGAAATTGAGATAGTCTGTAAGTGGGAGTTTTGTAAAGTATGTTTGACTAAACAAGAGAGCAGGGAAAGATATCAATTCCCTGGCGACCACACTGGGATGAAGATCTGCGAGGCCCGCTGAGTGTGTCTATGTGTCTGTGGTTGTTTGTGTGAGAACACACACACACACACACACACAAAGTTATGAATGTCTATCCATCTGGACTAAGTGCGTTTGTGCAAGTGTGCGTGTGTGTGCTTGGTCGTCTGTGCATGGATGTGTGCTTGGATTTACAAATTGTGTGCATGGGCATCTGGACTATGTACGAGTGAGTGCTGACACCAGATAAGACTGTTTATAATTACTACAGTGCTAATCATGAGAGAGGATAGTAGAGACAGACACAGACTAGGAAAACACTGGAGTGCTGAGAGACATTGGACTAACTGCCTCTTATGTATACTCTACCAGAGCCAGGCAGACATGACAGAGAAAACACATTTTCAACATGATGTGCCTGAGTGGATGGATAATACATCAACTTATAAAAGATCCATTGATTTATACATACACTTCCAGTAGTTTAAAATAGGTAAAAACTAAAATCTCCAAATATCTCTGCAAATGACTGTAACAACATTGTAATAGGCTGTTGTCTCCCTACCATTGACAATGGTCCTGCGGGTAATTTCCCAGAAGACCAGGCCCAGGGCCCAGATGTCAGTTTGCTTGTAGGACTCAAAGACGTCCATACGAATAGTCTCATCCAACACCTCAGGGGCCATGTAGCGCTTGGTCCCCACACGAGGGTTGTTGCCCACATCGAGGTAGTCATGTGACTGAGAGTGTATCACAGCCAAACCTGAAGAGAGAGTAGGAATAGAGCACAGATGTAACCTTTTTATTTACAGTGAATTACCAACGTTAATATAACTGATAACAAGAGCAAAACTATCAAAATCAGCATGAAATAGTTGTTTTGTCTCAACACATTGATTGTAACTATCAGCAGAATTTGGGTACAGATACAACTGGAAGTCTAGTGGTTTAACTGTGATTTCTCTCACCCAGGTCAGCGATGCAGCACTGTCCGTTCCGCTTTACAAGGATGTTTCGGCTTTTCAGGTCTCGGTGGGCGATCGCTGGCTTTTCCTGGGAGCTGACAATCTCGGTGTGGAGGTGGACCAGGCCACAGGCCACAGACAGGCACATCCTCAGGCAGCTCTCAGGCTCCAAGCTGCTGCACTGCAGGAAGTCGTAGAGCGAACCCAGCTCATGAAAGTGGGTGACGAGCCACAGCTGGGTGCTGGAATTCTTGGATGTCATATCAGAGGCTATGAAACCTAGAGCCAGAATAGGAGATCGCTATTTCAGTGTCTGTCTTTTGGCTGACGCTTCTTTAAATGACACTGCCCCTTTCTCTGCACAGGAAACAAATCACAAGAATCATTTCTTTGGAACTTTAATCTGTACCCAGTATGTTGTCGTGTCGCAGCTGTACAGTATTGTAGATCTCTGTCTCTCTGAACCAGGACTGCTCATCTCTGGAGGAGAATATCTTGACAGCCACACTCTCCCCCATCCAAGTTCCCCTCCACACCTCCCCATACCTGCCTTTTCCTGGAAACAGAGTGACACAATTACACAACTGCAAAGTCATGAACAAAACAGGGCAAGGAAGAGCAGCAGTGGCAAGGAAGGAGACTGACCGACACACTCGACAAGTGAGATTTGTCTGGCCATAGTCCTTTGGACCAGATATGGAAGCCCTGTCCCACTCCCTGATGTGCAAAACTCATCAAAGATGTCCTGGAAAAAGAGACAGAGGCACAGAAATAATCCACATGTGGGAACTTGAACATCTTTTGACAGTATTGTGTCTTATGTCAAACATCAAAGGTCTCTTACGCCGTATGTGGGGTCATCTCCATTAGGGACCTTGAGCATGGTGACGTCATGGTCTTTAGCATTTCTCAGTCCGCAGTGTGTATGTCGGAAGCGCAGGAACAACACCAGGCCACACACACTGGCAGTCACGACTAACAGCAGCAAAGACACCGTGATCCACAGCTCCGGACGATCGAATTCTGGGGGCGTTGTTGTCGGCTCTCCATCTGGAAGCATTCAGGCACACACACACACACACACACACACACAC
>NTHP01000025.1:0-19591 GCA_003416845.1 Oplegnathus fasciatus
TTTTCTCTTTCTCTCTCACACACACACACACACACACACACACACACACACACACTGTCCCAGGCCTCTTTAAGGGAGATAAATTGATAGTGAAGTGATTATCAAATGGTTCCCAGGCAGAAGACGAAGATACTGGTTCAAGAGTAGCTTAATGTCCCCGACTCCAGCATTAGTCATGACCACTTAAACTTTATGATGCTGTACTCTGGTACACTGATGTACCAAGGGAGTTGTGTTCATACAGGTATAAATAGAACAGCATCAGATGCAGACATGAGGACATTTTGTAGACATTCTTCACTAACCGGGTCATGCTGGTTGAGGTGCTGAAGTTAGTTTGAAGTGTTCTGGTGTGGTTCATTCACCACGGTATGAATAGCATCGATCTAGGCCAAGAAGAGTGGGAAATCTGAGGTCTGATATGAGAGATTGGTTCTTTGGAGGAACCTCCTGCTGTGATTTATATGATGGAGGGCAGGCTAAGGTTCCATAACTCATATTGACTTAAGTTAATTAAAGGGCAGCTCCACCAATTTTACACATAAAGCTCAGTTTAGTAGTCACTGGGAATACTATTTAGCCTGTGAAAACAGTTGTACGATGTCTTCTGTGGCTCTGGAGGAGCATTGTTGCATCTGAGAAAATAACATGGGATGATGTCACCAGGGTTACATCTGCATGGGCTTTAATTTCCAAATATATTATGCATTCATAACAGAAAGCCTTTGTTACAAAGTGGAGGTGTGGAGTTTGCCAGGTCCGAAGGATCTAATGAAAGAATATAATATAATATTATTATATGATAGCGTCCAGTGTTTTTGGAGCTTGACCCATAGGGATTAAAAGTCAAGATATCTGGACCTGTGCTGCACTGATTTTGAACAGTTTTTAAATCTGTCCCACAACTTTATGGAAGTACAACACTAAATCACTGGGGTAATCTTTTAAGTAATGAGTAGTCCCTGCTGTGAGGAAGGTGTAGCTTTGATGGTACTCAACTACCTACAAGCCTAGTATTAATACCCATTCTGTTACCAGAAATGTTAAGTGTACTCAAAGGACACTACATGTAAATTCTGTGCAGTTTTAACTTACAGTATATAGCTCAGCATTGACTAATAAACAGTACAAGGCTTACTATTGAAAGGTGACAACCTCCATGAGTGACTATAATTTCCTCTGTGTTGTGCACAGATGCTGGAGATGTTTGAGAAGGATGACACAGACATGCAGACCTCCAGCTCGGACTTTGTCCCCGTAGTTCAGTATGAGACCCTGAGGAAGGAGTTTGAAGCCTTACAAGAGCGCCTCTCTCAGGCCCAGGCTTCAGACGAGGCCTCCAGCGTGGCAGAGGAGCGGTAAGATTGATCGATTTATACATTCAAGCACATTAATTTAGCAAACTAAAGTAGCCATCACGTACGGCTCACATTCACTTGACCTCTAGTGTATTAGATCAGGCCTTTATTCTGAGATGTGCACAGCTTTGCTAATATCAGTTCCAATGCCTCAGCAGTATCTGCTTGGGGCCTCTATCAGAGCCATTTTTAAAAGTGCTGAGCTTTGACATTTTTCCTGCAGCATGCTGGAGGCTGAGCAGGCTTAGGTGTAAAATATGTACTCATGACATCATGTACTTGATGGTGTCTTGACCTCTATTACATGATACTTCTTGTTTTTCTATCTTCTGTATTTGTATTATCACAGGTTGCAGTTGTACGCTTCAATAATACAATGTTAATGTGTTATATACAAGCAAAAAAGCCCAAACATTTGTTGGCTTCTCCTTCTCAAATGGGAGCATTTGATACTTTTCTCTGTTTTATATGTTTGTAAATTGAATATCTTTGGGGTTTTTGGACTGTTCGTTAGGGCATATCAAACAATTTGAGAATGTCACTATGTGCTTTGAGAAACTGTGATGGGCATTTTTCACTGTTTTCTGACATCTTATAGGCTAAATCATAATCAGTCAATCCAGGATATTATCCACATTTTGATCAGTACTAGAAACAATCCCTGGTGTGGGGTTTTGTTCACTTTTTCATTGATGTGATTGATTTGATGATTTTGTTGTTTGATTTTGAGTTGAACGATTTATAATCTTTGACTTGTTCTGCAGTGGTGATGAGAAATCTCAGGAACGAGGTGCGGATACAGAGGGTATGGAGGCTCTGAAGCAGAAGCTTCGAGGGCTGGAGGAGCAGTTGGCCTCCTCTCAGTCTGAGCTGGAGGAGCTGAAGGAGCAGATGCGCCTTGGGGTGCTTTCTGTGGAGTGTGGCGAAGGGGATTCTGCTGCGGCAGGTGGTGGGACTGAAGGCTGGCCTGGGGCTGCAGAGGAGGGTCCGAGCCAAGAGGCGCAGCAGCTGAGAGCGAGGGTGACGGAGCTAGAGGAGGAGCTAGCTAAGAGACAGGGTGAGGCAGGGGGTCAGAGCAGCCAGGAAAGTGACACAATCAAACAGCTGACAGAGAAAGTAGAGGAACTCCATGCTGCTCTGGCCCAGAAAGAGTCTACGAAACAAGAAGGGGAGAAAGACAGTGAAGGAGAAGGGACAGAAACAGTGAAGTGCCTCCGTGACAAAGTGGCTGAGTTGGAGGCAGCCCTGGCAGAGAGCAGGACATTAGGGAAAGAGGGAGGAGCAGCAGGAGATGGAGATCAGGTCCGTCGTCTCCAGGAGCGTTTGGGAGAGGTAGAGGGGGAGCTGAGAAAGTGTGTGCCCCGCTCGGAGTTGGAGGAAGTGCAGGTGACTCTGGGGCTCCAGTGTGAGCAGCTGGCCAGGGAGAGGGCGGACGTGGCTAGAAGGCTCAACGAGGCTCTCCTGGATCTGGAGAGACTCCGGCCTCCTGCACGCGGAGATGATGAAGAGGAGGAAGAAGAGGAGGAACATTCAGAGAGCTCAGAGCCATCAGTCATATCAGGTGTGCAGCGTTGTTTTTTTCTACTTTAAGTAAGATTTGGGGTTTTTCCAGAGAAAAAAGGTTAAAATGACTGGCTTTTCTGTCCATTTTGTGAATCGTGATCATGCCTCTGTCCAATCAGAGCACTCCAGACGCTCCCTGGCAGCAGTGAGAGAAGAACTGGAGGTCGCAAGGCAGGAAGCAGCCCAAGCTCTGGACTGTCTGTGTGCTGAGCGGGAGGGCCGGGCACAGGACGCCCTGCAGCTGAAAGACGCTGTGCCACTCTCAAAACATAAGGAGGCGCTGTCTGCAGTATCAGAGCAGCTGGCTCAGACCCTGCAGGAGCTCCAGGAGGAGAAGACCCTCCGTGGTCAGGCTGAGGAGCAGGCTGGCAGACTAGAGGCCAAACTGCAGGCCATGCAGGATGCCATACCCAAAGAGGAGCATGAGAAAGTGAAGGTCAGCAGGAGAATTTGCAAATCTTATGCGAGACTGATCTAGAGTGGCAGTCGAGCCAAAGCGTTTTAGAAACAGGGTTGCCAGGCAGGGGTACAAGGTTGCTATTAGAAGATGAAATGTTGTTTCTACTTCATGTTAGGCCATTCCTCACTGTACTACATGCCCTTGCTTTATTAATAAAATAATCCCAAGGAGGTCCCTTGGCCCTGAAATGGGAAACGTAATTTAAAGCAGCTTATTTGTTTGTAGCACCTGATCTTTTTCCAGTAGGTTGTCTAGTTTAGATTAACAGCAGGTCACAGTGTTAATTGCTGATCATTATTTAATGTCTAATTTTCACTGTTAGTAGGTAGGAATAGAAGAAATTATGATCCAGACAGGGTTCAGAGCATAGAATCACAGATTAGCACAGTTTCCAGCTTTGTGACTGCATATTTCTGATAATCCAATGGGTTGTTACATTTTATTTTACTTAAGATGTCTCAACCCTTGTCATGTTGCCTGTGTGTCAATTACAGATTTTTTAAAGCAACTGCATTTCAATGTTACTTACGAGTACATTCTGCTAATAAGATTGCTGTAACTTTTTAAGTATGTCACTGACTGCACATCAGAATTAATCGAGTAATCCCTGTGCTTCCTGCCTCTTAGGCAGAGCTCCAGCGCTCCCTGCAGGCCAGTGAGAGCAGTGCAACAGCAGCTCAGGAGGCTCTGAGCGAGAAGGAGATGGAGCTGAGAGAGCTGAAGTCCCAGAAGGCTGCAGAACAGGGTCTGATCTCCAAGGAGGACCACGAGGCCCTGCGACTCTCTTTGCAGGCTGAGATCAACGCCGCCACGGCCCGTTTCAACGATCTCACTCGCAAACACGAGAAGACCTGCACTGAGGTGTGTGTGTGTGCATGCATGCGCGCACGTGTGTTATTGCGTCTACCTTCTCCAATCCCTTCTAATGCCACATTAGATGTTATTGTGTCTGCCACAAAGTGAGCCATGTTCCATGAAGGCCTCTTTCCTGCCTCTACATTATTCATATGTGTATTACTTTCTCTATTCAGTACCTCCCTCTGTTTCATAGATCCCTCTTTATATGTGCTTACTGAAGCACTGAAGTAGTGTTGTATGTGCCCTATAGGCTCCTAATGACACTCCAAAAGTAATTTCCCCTCCACCTTGTGTGTTGGCATTCAGATATAAAAACTCTCACTTTGGGTAATTTGTTCTCTGACTCTGACTGCGTTAATAAGGGGCCACATTTTCACGTCATGATCATGATATCTTAAAATGGGCTTTTACTGTTTGTACGTCACAAATTGAGTCTTGCTAAAAGTAGAAGGTGTTTTATTACAACAAATGTTGGGAACTCAAATCCAATATTGGAATTTTGTGTTGAGATGCTTATGCGCACACTAATATGTAAATTTGTGCTGGTAATTGAGGCAGTATTGTTACAAAGTCACACTTCCCTGAAACAAAAACACAGTTTAACATGGCACCAAAAGCAAATGTGTATAGATTTATTGTAGCCTGGTTTACTGTATTTATTTGCACTCTAGTGTGGGTGTATGAAGATCAGAAGGAAACTGGAAATTCCTGTGACCAAAAGCTTAAACAATAATGGTTTTTGTAAGAAATATTTTAGATTTTACTGAGAAAATGAAAACAGGAATTATAGAAGAGGGTATGTTCATCCACTAAATCAGGGAATAAGACAAAGTATAGCATGAGATGTTACTATGGAAATGTTAAAGGCAACCAAACAGCAAAGCAGTGGAGAAGCTTTTCCACTAGGCGTTTTTTCCTGCAAGCGTGCATTTCTGTCTGTATGAACCTGTCGATGTTAATTACAGCATCAATTACTGTGCTGCCCATTCTACTTCTATATAAGCAGAAAGCATCTGCATTGGAGACGTGACCAAACATAGACAGCCTTACTGTAGTGACAGAGTGCCACTGGTGGTTTTACTGGTCTAGGTGTTCCAGGTGCAGAGGGAGGCTCTCTTTAACAAGAGTGAGCGGCAGGTCGCGGAGTCCCAGCTGGCCACGGTGCAGCAGCGGCTAGCTGAACTACAGGCCCAATCCAGCCACATCCAGGAGCTCCACAAGGACATCCAGGAATCCCAGGGCCTGGTCAAGGAGAAGGACCGCAAGGTGAGAGTTCAGAAGGCCAGTCGAAAAAACTGCTGTTGAAGAACCTTCTAGGCGGCCAAACTGATGTCTCTGTCTTCGTGCAGATAACAGAGCTGTCCAAGGAGGTGTTTCGGCTAAAGGAGGCCCTGGGAGCTCTGTCACCTCCTCTGGGCATCACCTCCTCCTCCTCCTCCTCATCTACCCATCATGGAAACCCTGGACAGCAAATGGCACTGCAGAACAGGATCGGCATACTCACCCAGCAGCTCCAGGTGAGGAGAACATTGACACTAGGAGTGTGTGAAGTGAGAAAACAATATCATGATTTTTTCAATATCGGTATCTATCACCAACATCTATAAAAATGACAAAACAAGCACTTAAATGCTCACATTAACACTTTCTGTGACCCTTTTGCAGGATTGGGAGAGAAAGCACAAACACGTGGTGGCTATATACCGTTCCCATTTACTGGCAGCTGTGCAGGTCAGTTGAATGCAGACATACACATGCATGAATTAAGAGCATGAATTAAGACTTCAACCTTTGTTATGAGATGTAAAAAGGTAATTTTATTAAGGCTGTGTGAATATGTGTACACTTGACACTACTGTCTTGGCTCTTTCCTGAGTTTTGCAGAGTCCTGTCTCAGGGCGGATCAATGAAATTTTCTGTATGCGACTGGTTGCACAGCCACTTATAGCCTGGACTGCGAATGGCACTGACTGCTGGATTTCGAGTTTGTCCCCCTTTGTGGTGCAGACAATAAAGAGCGAGAATTATCTGTCCACCATCTCTGCTTGCCAGACAAAGTGGATGAAATTTCAGAAGAGGGAAAAGGGGCTCGACTCACTGTTCTATCAGTTTCATCATATTCCACTACTAAGGTGTACACATTAGCTATTTCTTTTTGTCGTGTTGGTTGTAATGAGAGATCGAACAGGTGTTGTTAACCTTCAAGAGAACTGCAGGTAGAGGTTTTCATTGCAGTTGCTTCCAGACCAGACATGGGGCCCTCATGTGGTCTGAACACCTGTACATGTTTTATGCTTTAACTTTCCAAGCCTCTCTTTCATTTGGAGCAAGGATGAGTGGGTAAACCTATAGGGCCCATTATGGGGGCTCTGTCTTCATTTCCTTCATTTTCTTACATTGGTGTGTGTCGCCCAACAGGGCCGAATGGATGAAGAGGTGCAGGGCCTGCTACTCCAAATCCTGAGGATGTCACAGCAGGGACACTGAAACTTACAATACCTGCAAGTCTCTCCTCCTCCAGTCCTTTTACAGGTCAGCATAAAGCACCTCCAGCGCAGCAACCTGTGGGACCAGCATCATTGAGACCTTGTCAAGAAAGCCAAATACAACCGATTTGTGTTCAGATGTAGCTGCATGTGTACAATACAGTAACCTAAACAACAGCCTTAAGGCTCGACTGATAACCAAGCAGTGAAAAAAATAGAACTGTAGAGTGCCTTCATGGCTGGATAACTGAAATGACAGCAGCCTATAAGTAGAGAGTCCTATTTAGAAGATAGAATCAGGTGCATTGATTGTGTGACAAGCCTAGTGATTTTATATAATATTGTTATAATAAAGAGGAAAAACAAATTGCTCTTCCGTCGATCCTGTTCTTTGTAACTTGTTTCATGCACAGATACTGTCGATTGAACAAACTAGGTGTCCAAAGCCACAGCTTCAGCACTGTCCCTCACATCTATTTTTGGTTGATGGAAATCTGAAGTCTTAATTTGGCCGCAGCATGTGTGCACGGAAAGTTGGACAGCTGAACTTAACTGTGGAGCTGCTACATTAGCTGGCAGAGATGGAGACACACAAATGACAAAATACCATTTGAATTGTACCCTCTTTTCAATTCAGTTTTATTGACAAAAAGCCATTAAAGTTAATCCAAGAGGAAAAGATCCAAGAAATTCCTGAGAAAGCAAAAAGGAGATCAGAAATAATTACATTGAATCATCTGGACCTCACCAAAAGCCTTGTAGCTCACCTCAGCTTCCTGTGCATTCATGAGGCTGCAGCTAAGAAGACTGGAGGGCCTGATTAAAGATATGTTGCTAATGACACAGAGAGAAATGCAAAAAGCATATGACCTACCTCTAGTGAGATTTCAAAATATTAGATTGGCAAAAATGGGATCAGAAACTTACTGTAACTGCAGCCAAGGAGCAGAAATACACAAGCAAGTCATTGACATGTATAGACACAGAGGACAATAAAGTGATGCATTCCCCTGAGCCGGGACAAATAAAGGATTTAATTTCAAGTCCAAATCCCCTGTCTTTAACATCAATCACTGCAGACTAGTGCTATCTATGGCTTGCCTCTAAGAAAAAAAGTCTCACTGAGGGGATTGTTGTGAGGGACGCACATACAGACGATGACAGTCATGACACGATAAGACAGTATTAAACATTTACCCCAAAACAAGAGCAGCTTACGTGACTGTTCACAAGTCTAAGAGCTTAATCATCCTGAAGTTTGTTCAGTCATTCATTGGCATGGCAAGAAAACTAGTGTTTTGCGTTAAATGCACATTATATACACTCTGACACAAATGCCTGTCTCTGTAGTTATTAAGGCACTGAAGTTGGAGGGTGTGGAAATCCAGGCAAGGATATATTGAGTTTGTATGCAGAGTAGTTGTTTTTAACCCAGGACATAGTATTCATTTGAGTACAGTCTGACCAATAATGTTCACAGGCTTATACAACACATACAGTATGTCTTCAAATTATGAACGGCCCTTACAAACACAATACAAATGACTGATATTTATGGTAAATGTGATAAAACTTCCCACTTTCACGACAATGTACTGTATGTCTACTTGGCTGTCTATATGAAGAAGGTATGAATGCATGATTAAAAAAAAAAAAGTGGTTCCGCGATTATCATGGAGAAACAAAAAAAGGCACTGAATCATGTTCAGTGTGTTTCCATTGTGCCATCTCAGAGTCAGGTAATGCAGACCTGTGAACATGTAACAGCAAACAGTCTTTACATTCCCATGAAACAGACATTTGTTCAATTGTCTCTTATAGTCACAGTATTTTCATTTCTTGCATTTATACAGAAATGAACTACTGAATGACTTTGCTTTTTTTTTTACATGGTATCTGTACCAGATGAGAAGTGACAGTTTTGTTCTGGCAATGTCTGTTATTTGTTCGGTGGATGACCTGTGACTGACTGGTCGGGCAAGCCATGGTATACTGGAAGCACTTCACTATTACAGACATTGTAGGACATTATTTCGCTGTGCACCAAATCCTTATTTGATTTCCTGAAATTGGGTCCTCTTGAAACAGTCGTCACTTTCATTTTCGACATTAGTTGACAATTTTCCAGCTCTGAAGTGAGTCAAACTGCTGATTCTGGTTGGTTTGTTAGCTTAATAGCTGCATGCTGAGGAGGTTGTGACAGATGAGGGGTAGTTTGGTTGATCCTGGTAGGCAAGGAAAGGCAGGGAAAATACAAGGAGATGTCAGATGCCTCACTCTCCTTAGCAGAATTGTTCATGGAAAGAAAGAATCAGGGATATCCTTTGTTCCAAATAAATATCCATTTGGGATAAATGATTTCCATTTTTTTCTGTGCATATTTTTGCAGGGGTCGCAAGAATTCAGCTGTGAAATATAGCAGACAAAGAAGGATGACATTTTTAGGAACAGATTGAAGGTCAGTACAGTAATTTTGTTACGCTTGTATACAATAATATACAATAGTCACATGTCTGACATTAGATAGTCTGTCCATTTATTGCATTCAGCAATGTAATGCTCACATGTATTGTAGTTAATAAAGGAAATTCTAACTTACAATTGATCCCCTCAAGGTGAACAACAACCAGCTACTGTATATTTTCTTTAAAACATCCATTTTTTATGGGACTTTCTATGGGACAATCTAATTCTTCTCAACATACACTGTAGTATTTTAAAATGGAATTAAGGTTTACCATCCACTGCCTCCCTGACATCTGCATTTTCTATCATGACTGCATTTTTAAGCATCCCGTACATACGTAGTAAACTGCACACTCACCGTCCAATGCAGGGCCAGGTGGCTCACTGTTTCCTCCTGACCACCTGTTTGAGGTGGAGCTCACTCTCCGCTGCCACAATAGGCAGCTCATTCTTCAGGTGGTATGAGATAAGGTGGCTTATGCTCTCAAATAACATGTCTTTGGTTCGGACCTGTGCGGAGGACAGCAGAAGATGGGAGGATGTACATCATTGTGTTCACTACATACAACACAAACCTTCTATAGTTTGTTGTATTAAACAATACTCAATGTTTACACATGACATCCAATAAATAATTAAGAAGTGTTTTTACAGTTAGACAATCAGCAAATTAAAAAAAAAAACTACTTCCCAATGAGAAACAGTGCAGCTATAATACATATGTCTATTTTAATTACAACTATTTTTCCTCCATTGGCTTTGTATGACACTAATATGAACTTTGACAACTAGTAAACATATTTTTGTGTTGTTTTCAATTGCTGCCAGACTCACCACTCCCTCTGGGTCCACCAGCAGTAGGTGTTTGGGCAGGCCGCAGTGCATGCCGGTCAGCACATACTGTCCTGGGTTGGTAGTGCTCTCCCGGACCAGGAAATCTCCATCTCGGACCAGGAGTTTCTCTGCGTCTCGTCTGCTCATGCGGCTGTGGTACCACGTCTCCCTGCGGAGCTGCTCCTCATTTGGGGCCACAGGGGCTCGACGGCGTGGAGGGCTGGGCCACTGGTCCTCCAGGACCCGGACACCTCCAGCTGCAGCAGACATACCAGAGCCAGCAACTCCTCCACAGGCCTCGTGGAGCTTCAGGGCGTCCTCAAAGGGCCCTAAAGGGACAATAACCACAAATAGAAGTGTGGTCACTCTACAATATTTTTCAAATAAAAAAAGTAAGTTTATCTTCGTTATATCCGTCATGTGCCACACTAAGTCTCAGGACTTACTCATGTCAAAGAGGTCCTTTTTAGGACTGTCAGGTGCCCTGGCCCCCCTGTGTCCTTCAGGCCCCCGTGAATCCAGGTTTTCCAGACTCTGGGTGTTAACGTACTGATGCTCTTCATAATCTCTGGTGCCTGGTGGCTGGCCGTCAGCACACAGATAACCATCTGATGTCAGACCTGAGAAAGACAAGTGCTCTCAATACATCTCTGACTTCTGGCTGGACATGTAGATATATGTGTGTGTGTGTGGTCATATGCATGTGAGTGTGCGTGTGGAACATTTTTATGTATTTTATTTTCTGGCCCCCTCTAGTGGTTGTAATCATAACTGAACTATTGAGTTTTGTCCAATACCTCCGTATGTGTGTGGGTTATTTCCGTAAATAAGACGATTAAACCAGTTGCAGTATGAACTAAAGTGTATGTGAATTGCTAACATCATAATTATAGACCAATTATATGTAACCACCAATGAGAAAGCAGCTGAATGGTTACAGCAAATGCCACATAACTGCAGTATCCATGGTTTGATTCCCTTTCTCTTGCCTTGTTTCCTGTGTGCCTCTTCACTAGTGACTGTCTAATAAAAGTGAAAATGTCCCCAAAAATCATAATAATAATATTAACTAAAAAAACTGCAGATTTCTACCATTCCAAAAAGTTTAATGAACCTTATCCATTATATCATTATATCAGTTGTCTTACTACTGCATTATAATTTTCATTCTCTTATAATGGAACCGCTACAAATACTTCTGCATTTAGTTTTAAGTACTTAAGTTTGCTGCACTAACCTGACTGAAAGATGATATACTGTACATACTTACAAAGTTTGATTGATGGAAGAGTTTGGTAGATAAAATGGCAGTAAATGAAACTTGCTTATCTATATTCAAACTTCATTGTCACTGTTTTGCTGTGTCACTTTTCTCCGGTTTAAAATCAACAGTGAAGAGTTAATACCATAACTTCTGCAGCAAAGCATACAGGCCGTTCATCGTTTTAGTTTTAGAGATTTGTGGAAGCAAAGACTCCCTGTTTCCCGAAAAGAATGGTGTGGTCTGCATTTAATTCCCCCACAAAGTTAATAAAAATCATTTCTCAAGATTAACTGTCATAATAATCCAAATGGAATTCAGAGAATCTTGAGGACGCTCCAAGCCTCCCTCCTGTCACAGATGACAGACAACTTGAACCACGAGTCTCGAGCCAAGTCTTTTATCTGGAAAGCCATCCTGATTAAAAAGATCCAGAGAATCCAAATTCTACCAGGCTGATCTTGAGAGGGGTCCAAACACTGAGCTCCTGTTTGTGCCAGGCAGTAAGTAAATTTCATTCAGGGCACAAAGTGCAGTGATAACCGCACTTGTACCACAACAAATTCAACCATTTTTTGAGAGAACAGTACATACACCAACCCCTCCTTCAAGTCGTCCCAAAAACATTCAGTTTATTCTCTATTAAAGCCAAGATGTTATACCTGTGTACTGCCACAGGGTGTCTCACCTGAGCTGCTGGTCTCAGTGTCCCAGTGAAGTTCATAGCACAGCTGACCAGGGGGATAAGATGCTTGCTCCCTCCTAGCGGGTGAGCCCATCTGCAAACCCACACACACACACACCAGAAGAACACATCCTAAATACATTTGTATCTCCATACCTGAATGGACAACTCTCTCATGTCTTGTCCCCACATAATGTAGTTTTGAAGCGCTCTATTTGAAACATCAGCATGAGCATGTCACCATATTTTGAACAAGCTGCAGGGAGAGAGCGATTATTTCTCTCACCCGGTAGGTAGAGGAGCCGAGCCTCTTTATCTAATCATATCTATCTTTGGCAATTATGCTGCAGGCACATCAGGGAGACAGTTATGGAGTATATGTTTCATGCTCTTGCTGTTTAATTCCATGTAAACAATATGGGGAAGGAGCAGGAAAACACATCAGTCACCAGTTTATTAGGGAAATATCTAAGAGTTTGGCTTGAGTCCAGCTGTCATTGTCTGGTAGTGTTTATCATGCACTACTTGATAATGACCAGAAGTAGCTTCGATTACATCTGTGATAACATTAGATGGTAAGGTTGCATCTCATGCTTACATATTTGGAAGTGTTGGCAAAGCCGGTGGTGATTAGTCTGAAGAAAGACACTGTACTGCACAACTAAGGCTACCACACCAGAATCCAGAACCTGACCTGACTAATTGTTGTTTCCAAAATCATGCCTGGAGACTCACCTGTGCTGCTGTCTTGCTCTGTGGTTGGGTGTGGATGTGACCCAGCAGGGCTCCACTGGGCCTGAGCCTGGAGTCCACCACTCCCCCAACAGGAGGCTCCTTCCCTGGGATGCTATTGTAGTAATCATGCTCAGAGAAGTCCTCGTCCTCCCCCCACATCGGCTCTTCTGTCCTGACAGACCTGGAGAAGGACATGCGTGCATAAGTGAAAAGATACATGTTATGTAGGTCCAGCACTACAGCTAAAGGTCAAAATAAATACACTGAAAACAGTATTGTTACTACAAAATCAATGCCACAACTTCTATAATCTAAACATTAGTTATGTTGATAATTATCATTTTATTATTACTTTTTATAGTGATATTAATAGTAATAATGATGATAAGGAGATCTGGGTTCTCAAATGGATTCAGTCCGATCAGATGACATCTCCACATCCGACAGTGATCTATATAAATCTGCTAGAGATTTATATAGATCACCAGAGCTGCTGCTGCTGCTGGCAGCAGGACGGCGTTCATTTGAAACCGAAATAGAAAAGTCTAACAGTCTGGAGTTCCTCTTGTGTCTGCAGTGGCATCACTGCAACACCTGAGGTTTGCTCGAACGGGTGAGAAGATCTGTGAGGATCAATATTATAAGATGGATTTTGAGGTAATACAAGAACAAACTATCACGTCTCCTTGTAATAAATAACAAAGCAATCTGAGAGTTGCACAGTAGATCAGGTTTTTGTGGTGGAAAAATGCGACAAAGCTCTTTTACGCAGGATGCCTGGCCAGTACTTATGTCAAAGAAAGTATGATTGATTGTGCCAACTAAGTAAACAACCATCACTTTCACTTCCTCTGGATGTCAATCTTCCTAAAATAACATTGGATTTTTCATTGACATTGTTGACAAGTTAAAAGCTTAAATGTATATAAAAGTTGTATTGTTGATTTTTACATTCTCTAAATTATAGATATAGATCATTTATACAGTTATTTCTTAGCACGATTGTGCCTGTTGTTTTAGAAATAGGCTGCAAATCAATGATTTACTATTGTGTCACCGCTCCACAGATGCCACAGATTTGGAGGACAGTGACAAAAAACTCTTTAAAAGCTTTTCATCTTTTAATAGAAGTCATAATTTTGGCACGTTACCTCTCCATAGACGCCATGGTTTTGGGAGGACTATGCAAGTACTGTTTGAACTGCAGCTCGAAGGCTTGGCCGATGGTACTGATGACGCTCTGGGCTAAACCGTCTGAGCACTCCAGGATGTGACACGCTGAAGGAGACAAAAAAGAGAGGTAGTTTTTCCAGCTGCCACGTACTTTTAGGAGTAAGATCCTGGCTCAGTGTTATTCCAACTGTTGTTAAGTGCTTCTTTCTAAAACACAATATGTTCATTTTGATTTCTTTTCTTTCTTTCTAATTCATATTCTAAACCAAGGCCTGTAGATGTCATAATAAGGTCTACTTTCAAATCAGGAAGAACTTCATAGGAGAATTATTTTGTTCCCAAATGGTGGATATGCTGTCATGTTACTTTTTTGTATTACAAAAATAAATTGTAGCATCATAAAATACATAGAAGTGAGTTTCCATGTTTAAGATACAACCCAGTATTATACGAAACAGGCAGTGAAGTTGATATAGACGTTTTTCATGACATACCTCTCTGGTTCACTGGGTCTTTGGCCACATATGCAACATAATCAGGCGTGTCCTGCAACAGACAGGAGGTAAAAATTCAATTAGACCAGACAAATTAGACATATATAACTAAATTAAAGTCCTCACTGATTCTTCGGTCATGAGATTGGAAACCGGTAAAATGGAATCTGGTCAGATACGAGCAGTCTGCCAAAATGCCCATTCCAACAACAACTTAAAGGAGAGCAGGGAGTGAAGCGCTGCACTCACCGTGTCTCCCCCAGAGGCAAATGAGATGGACTGCATGGGATGATGTGCTATCACCTGATAAAGAGACAAGTGGATAAAACAGAGGCAGACGTTTGCCAATATTCTACTTTTACATTTCATTACATTAACGTGTATACAGACAACACAAATGGACAAGAAGACAAGAGACGCCAAAACATAAAAGATTGTTTCAATGAAGTGCAGACAGAGAAGTACAGACTAAAGTAGATAGCAGTCAAAGTTTAGTGTAACTACACAAAACTTATTGTTTCCCACGTTTGCTCTCAGCTCTCAGTTCATTTAAGCTTTGAAATTCTTCCCTAAAACCCAGATTTATGAAATGCTTTCATATGTCATTTAGCAATCACTTAACACCACACCTGTTTATTAGATGACCAAACTTTAATAACTGAATGAATTCATAAAATTCAAAAATGATCAGATGATCATGTTCATCAGATTTTGAAGACTTATTTTTTTTGGTCAGGGAGGAACCTTCTTTGTATCAGCGATTGACAATAAAATTTAATTAAAGGTTATTTGGGCAAATATATCAGTCTAATCCTTGTACAGATGAACTTAAGTTTAGTTTAGCACCATACCTGTCGTGTGGTAGGGATAAGCAAACCAAGACCATCTATGGAAATATTAACTGCAATACTCATGCCTGCAAATCGCAGGTTACTCTTCCCCATAACGGACTGGAGAGCTTTGTTCAGCGCCTACGAGAGAAAGAAAAAACAGAATACAGTGGAAATTACAATCACATATTTAAAACTGTACTTACATTCAGAGAACAGAAACGTCATCCTGTATTTACTGTATTTATTATGAGAGACAAAATACTTGTCATATATCGTATCACTTATCATATCACATACTTATCAGGACAGGACAGAGAGCATCACACAAGGCATCATGTGTACATGTGCATAGACAGTCTCAAGTTTCTTAAAACCAATGCACTACCTTGTGTGGCAAAGTCAACACATCTCACTCCCTCGTATAATGAAACATGAAAAGTAAGATTAAAGTTTATAAACCTTCTTCCTCCAAGCTCCCTTTCCGCCTGGCACAGCTTCACACAGCCTATTGATGGCTTCCCTAATTAGGGGAATGAAGAAAGGTCAAAGGTCAGACTATAGAGGAACACACTGGCCACTGATCAGATGGCTACAAGGACACATTTATTATTTAAAAGTCACGTGGATTCCTGTTAACTTTGCACCCAAATATTAACAATCCAGTGACAGCAATGTGAGGAGTATAACTGAGACTAAAAGTTTCAAATGTTAAGCTGGTGTTCAAGGCTACAAAACACTGTTGCATCACAGCGATGGAAAAACCTGAGGTTAAACATGAACAGAAGCTTTGTGTTCCCTCCCTCGGGCTAAGGTCAGAGGTCACAGGCCCATCACAGTTCAAAGATCAAGAAAAGGTTTCCAGTAGGTCTGTTCACAAGTACTAAACTAGTTCTTACCACCGATGTTCAAGGACCTTACAGAGTAAACAATCACAGTCATCCACAGTGATTGTTTATCAAACTCATGTTTAACTCCCTGTTGAATTAGAGAGGAAGAAACACTGCAGTTTGTGCAGTTCCTCATGTTCTTCTTTAGGGCATCATCATTCACATTTACTTCCCACAGTGCAATTCTCTCTGCAGATTTGTTACCACTTTCCAGTGAAGCTGCTATAACTCCCGGGAATGGCTGCCTAATGGGCGTTTAAAGCTTCTGTCCCCTGTGTGTCTGATGGCGGGAGTGAGGCATAATGTGGATTTGAGGGTGGAGCTCACGCTCTCACTGCCAGGGGACAGTGGGGACAGCAGTCAAGAACCCAGCTGCCCCTATCAAGTGGCTCGTAAATATTTAAAAAGCAGCGTCCCGGGCCCCATCTCGAGTAAAGGTCTTCTCAGGGATTTTTGAAAAAAAAAAACCCCACAATGTTTCGAATGACTCATGCTGATGAGAGGGCAGAGGGAGGAGGAGAGAGATGGCCCGTTGTTGTTGTTTTTGTCTGCAGCCTCGGTATCTTCCCTGCAATAAAATGCTGGACCTCATTACCGCTGGTGTTGCTGTTTAACACCGTGACACAGAGAGTACTGTTGGGAGAATGCACCCTCTTCAAATCTAGGAGCTGAAGTATACATTTTTGAAATTCTGACAAGCACTGAATGTTTTGTTGCAGTTTTCCAGGACTAAATTAACTTGTGTACAAGTCAGCAACCGGAAAAAAGGCCAGCTGTGGATGCACAATAAAGGCTCTGACTTTAAAATGCTGCTTTGGAATTGCCTTCGGCAACTATCAACATGCAGTAAAATATCCTGTAAAGTTTGTTCGAGTGATTAAGACAATCTATCACTGATTTTGGACCTTGTGGGACAGATGGCCTATCCCATGTTCCCCAAGGGACCAGAGACCCAGGCCTGATGTCGTTAGCATCACTGGAAGATTTGGAAGTCAGTTTTAAAGCTGCCATTGATAAACTGCCTTACACATGCTGCAGTGAATTCAACTAAGGGCAAGCACATTGAAAACACACCATATAGTCAACAACCTCAAGGACGCAAAAACATAGCACATTCATCATCAATGCACTAAAACAATCATGACAATCATGATCAGTCATACTACAATAAAATCCGGTGTGGTCAGTTTAGGTGTGCTCGGTATGGTTTCTCCCTTTGCTAATGTTTTGTTTTGCTGTTTTGTTTTGCACNCCTCAAGAAGTTACAACCGCAGACATTATCCAGCAGGGCGCGTTCATGGGGACCACTGCAGCTTTTCACAGTCATTAGCAAACATCATCAATAATAGATCTCCCTCTCTATCACTCCATCTCTGCCGCCTCCTCCCCCTGCACTTAAGCCTTGGATGCATGGTGGGCTCCGATTACCACCGATCGATTGTGGAGGAGAGAGAGGAGGGTGAGAGGCAGAGAGGGAGAGGGGGGGTGGGGAGGCAGTGGGGGAGTGCACTTCTCCCATGAGGCCCAGGATTGCAAAGAACCCTGCTTTTATAGCAGTAACATCACATGTAGGGCTTAAAAACACAGACACAGACATACTAAAACCCTGAGGTATAGTTTTATACATAAACATATCATGACCTGTCATGCCACTGAGTACATACAGTACAGTAGTTTTGTTTGTCTGTTACAGTGGGACAGGGACACACAACAGTATATTGCTGCCGTTGTGCAAAACCTTGTGACTTTAGTTTTGATTTACATTTTTTATACTTGCATTGGCATTACATTTCCACTGCAGCCCGTTGAGCAGGGTTTGGTGATAGGAACTGCTAGAATTTCAAAATTGTGTTGCTGTCTATTAAACAAGAATGGAGTTTCTCTACATTCCCATAAAGTTAGCCGTTTTAGACCAAAAGCTACAGGTGTGACTCTATTTCTCTATAATAATAAGAAAATCTAACCACTCTGACTAAGTAACAGCCCAGAGCTGACACACCGCTGGGAGCAATTTGATATCATAGTGGCTTATACTTCAAGTTAATCCTATACATCCTGGATCAGATTCTCCTGACTCACCACACCAATACAGATGGTTACCAGCTTACCTTGTCACCTGAGTCCGTGTGTTGAAGTCCAGGGAGCGCATTGACTTCAATACTTCAATGCAGCCCATGTACTGCAAAAAGAAACAAACCAAACAGAAAAAGTTTTAAGATATGGCGGTAGACAGATTTTGGTCAAGATTAGATGCTCCTTTCAATATAATCATGAACTTGTCATGTGAAGTGTTGTAAACACAGCGTTGTGTTTTTTTTCCAGTTGTACAGAAATAAAAATAAAGAGTTTTAATTAGAAATGAGAGATTAGGTATCTCAAAAATGTGGGATCACGTCAAAAGTAATTGCTGAACTTAAAAATCATGGAAAATGATTGAAGTTACCAGCTTTCTGAGGACATTAACTTGAATAATAAATAAGCATCTGTATGTTTGAAATATGTCAACGACAAACATGTATAGGAAACGTTGCATTCGGAGTAAAACCTTTCAAAATAGTATGTCAGTGGCATCACAAATCTTTTAAAAAGGACATTTCCAGAATATATAATATGTAATCCTCTATTGGTAAGCATGACGATTTCCAACAATGCATCATAATCTAACTCAAATCCACATATAAGCCATTAAAGTGTACTCCAGCGGGTAGCAGCCAGCTGAGCAGCTTCTTAATGGCTGTCAGGTTGGGGTGCTAATAGCACCTTGAGTAGATTAGCAGCACTAAGAGCTCCAACTCATGGGCAAACTGCAGCTTCTTACGCCTCTGGGGGATGCTAAGGGTGTGAGTGTGTTGGTGTATACTATCCATGTGTGTGAGGATGTCCTGTAGCTATTTGCATAACTGTGAGATTTACGTGAAAAGATGAGAGAGTGAGTAAAATCTTCACATTTCTGTTTGTAAAATAGTTTACCTGCCATCATCAGCAAATTTCTGTACTGTATAATGTGACATCCATATAATGAAGATCTGTCCAGGGACAACTGACGAAAACCTTCTGACTATATGGCACATTCACATTATTTGAATAAACCAATAAATAAAAACGTAAATTAAAAGTATCACACTGGCAGTGTTACAAATTCATGACCATGACCATTGATTGTGAAAGGCAGCATTAGTGACTGGTCTGTCTGTGTTTCACCTGCTTGAAAAGATTTCTCATACAAGACCTCATCATAAAATCTCATACAAAATGTTGTGATGTAAAGCGCTTGAGCGATGTATTAGCTTGTGTGATTTATAAACTCTGCATGAAACTAATTTGGTGCTACATAATTTACATCCTTTCCTACAGCACTTTGGCTCAGTCAATGTCATATTTAGTGCAGTTTCCAGGATTGTTAGTGACTGCAACAGACAGCAGACAGACAGCACGGCAGCCGTACAAACAAACACACACACACAGAGAGAGAGAGAGAGAGAGAGAGAGAGAGAGAGA
>NTHP01000025.1:19600-42992 GCA_003416845.1 Oplegnathus fasciatus
GGGGGGGGGAACCTTTGAGACTGAGAGCTTAATGAGCTTTCTAACCAGATTTGGAGACGGAGGGGAAGTCTTCCATCAGGAAAATTGTCTCTCTCTTTTTTCTTTCCCTCTCTCTGCCAGTGCCTCCAGTGTCACACACTTGTCTGCTGATACAACGCATCCCCTCTTCTATCACACTATCTGCACTCCTATCGTTTTGGCCAAGTCTCCAACACACTATTCCTAGGACTACAGGGACACCGACTTTCCAAGAAGCATTCCTCAGAAATCTAATAACGCTGACGTTCAAACTTTGTTGCATCGCGCCCTTAAGATAAATCATAGCCGTTTTATAGTTCATCAGTGTAGAAAATGTCCCAAGCCCGGTTCATTATCTAATATCTTCTCATTTTACCACTGAGGCAAGGCAAGATCAAAAAGCATTTATGCTGTGTAACGATGGCCAGATTATGTGCAGATACTGAGGACAGCTGGATGTTACCAAACAGTGTCTGAATAGTGTAGACAGTGAATGATTAGGGTTTTTTTTAAGTTCAGCACATACAGTCCTCTCTTGTTTGTAATTCATGTAGTTGTGATGGTGCTCGCCAAGTACATTTTTCCAAGTACATTTTTCATGACGTGGACAATAAAGTTTCTTCTAATTTCACACTTCCGTGCACTGTTCACAGCAGATTTTAGAGCATCCAACCACAAAATGTTGCACCATGGAAGAACCTTTCTGGAAATTGCACTAATAGCAACAAAAAATTACATTAGAGATATTTATAATTTGACAGAGAAATACTGGGCACCAGATTGTAAGGGAGCAGTATAAAATGATAGCAGTCTGGTTTTAATATAGCTCTCTAAATGATAGCTGCTTTGGCAGCTGCAGTGCTTTGTTTGATGGCTGCTGCAGTGTCCTGGCTGTCAAAGATGGCAGATGCAGGCCAGACACAGAGCCTGACAAAGAGAAAGTGTAAAGAGGGAAACCAGTACTAAGAATCATATTTGTGTCTTTCCCAGCAGAGGAGCGACTGTGCGTGTCTGTGTGTGAGTGAGAGAGAGAGAGAGAGAGAGAGAGAGAGAGAGAGAGAGGGAGGCACTGAAACAGAAATAGAGGGAGAGAGAGCCGTGTGCTATGGTAGCTATGCTGATTAAAAATGGCACAGTGCAGCAGAAACCTACTGTCACTTTGACACTAATACATGCAGCAAGTACTCCTCCCTGCATAGATTCACCACAGAATTGCACACATAGTACCGCTTTAGCTGCCGTGACATGCATTTCAAACATTAGCCTACATGGGAGGTCTAAAATGATTGCAGTGCACCTTCAGATGACAACAATAAGCCGTTAAAAGCTTGGTCTGATAATTAACTAAGATATCAATCAGATATTAGAGCAGCACTTGTTATGAATCCAGGAAAGCCCTGCATGGTGATGAGAGCTCATGCGTACTCATCACTGGACCCCTCCCATACTGATTCCACATCACATGATGCAAATGACTGTGATTAAATGTAATTGAATATAGGAATGAATGGTGCCTGTATAATGCCATTAGAAAGCGTGCTTGGGCCCCAGACTGGGCTAATCAAGAGTCATGTCATTAGTTTGAGGAGGGGAAGAGGGGGCAGCGCAAGAGGGGCGGAGGTGAACAGGCGTGGGGGATCGCTAAGGGCAGATCATTGACATTGACGTCAAGCAGTCTACTCGGGATGGTAACCCTTTGTAAACACAATATGACAAGTACACACTGATATAGACATCTCTTCATTAGATGAAATTGCCTTTTTTTGGTTTATAATCATTCTCATTTCTCTGCTGGGACAACCAGTCATCCACTTCTTTATGTGGCCTTGTCTTATTTTTAATTAAAACACAAAGAGTTTGTGTACTATTTGTCATTCAAGCACACTATAATGATACTGATTATAATAAAGATTGGGATTCCCTTTGCTGAGGGATTGTAAATCCCATTTTTTTGGGCTGAAATCTTATGGTCTCATTGCACTCATGAATGTAAACAATCCCGAAAACCACACAAAGAACACCACTCCCACAAGCTTACAGTTGGAGCTCACAAACAGACATAGGTTACATGCACTATAAATACATATGGTTATTGTTTTAAGTATAGTGTAAGATGCATACAGTTTATGGTAAACAGTGCAGCAAAATAATGATCCTGACTACAGTCTGCACACATAATTTCAGGGTTTATCTTTCTCCACCCTGACGCCTGTTTGCTATCCTGACGCAGTCTCCGTTCCAGCCACGCCAAGCCATCTATCTGGATTAAATTATGTATTCCCCAGCCCGCGCCACATGAGCTGCATAACAAACTGCCTGGCACTGTGGTGTCCTTTTGTTTCCCACCCAGATAGAGAAACCTTTAAATGGGATCATTAATATTATGTGGTTCACCGATTCCTGTGAGCAGTTAATTAATATCTGAACACCAGAAAAGAAAAGTTATTTCTTTTTGTTGTACACACTTTCAAAACAAATCCAGATGTTTAAGTGGATGTTCCTTTACAAAGGAGATACAGTATGCATTCAGAAAAGGTGCCCACTGACTCACCCTGACAATATAAGAGGCCCCTGGTCCTGCAATCTTCTTGTCAGGGTGCAGCCAGCCTTGAGAGGGTTTGTGGATGAAGCTACCCTTCTGGGTGAAGTCCTCTCCCCCCAGCCACATGCCTTCCACCCTTGTCCTGCGGTTCATTCCTGACCTGGAGCTGCTGGATCCCCCAGGGCTCGCCATGGCCTCTGTGGCCCCAAATCCGTGCCCCCCTTGACTGGCAGAGTTTGCTGCTGCAACTGCTCTCTGCCCTCGAATGGCCTGCAAGGAACAAGGGGTGACACACACAGGGTCACAGGAGTTAAGCACCGCTGCGAGACTGGCCACTGGGCCACTAGCTGAGGTCACACCGCTGGGCCTGTGTGATGATGAAGAAAGGGAGACAGAGGCCTGGGAAGGAGCTGATGCTGCCTTGCCCGAGTCCTTGCTAGAGCTGGAGCTGGAGCTGGAGTTGGACGGGCTCCGGCTGAGCAGGGAGTTGGAGAACTTCCACTGGGGCATCTTCGGGATGAGCATGCAGAAGGTAGTGGTGGCATCCTGTTCCCCATCCAGGCAAGGGGAGTCAGCCAGGGCTGTAGCCCCAGCAGAGGAGGATGATCTGGCACTGGGATCCAGAGGAGGCAGGGGAGGCAGAGGAAGGCTTGGAGTGGAGGAGGGGACCACTGGCGTGGCCACAACTTTGCCGCTCATGGCTAAGCTCTGCATCAGGTCGTCGGAGGAGGTCACAGACTCGTTGCGAAAGCGGCCATACTTTGGCTTAAGGAGCATGCCCGGAGGAGCCGCCTGAAGCAGGAGCTGAGAGGGGGGATAACTGCCAGAGGATGAGGGGGGAAAGGGGAAAGGGGGAAGGGGAGGGGGGGAGAGGTGTAATGAAAGAAGGGGAGAAAACTAGAGAGAAAATCTTCCAGGTGGAGTCCTATATCCTTGTCAACTGAATGCTGTCTGGTCCTCTCCCGCTCACACACACGCACACACACTGTCCCACTCTCATGCCACTCTCCTCTCTGTCTGAGCTGGCCTGCTTCCTTTCACTGCCTTAGGCAAGCTCGCTCGTCTGCTCCCAGTCTCTCTCTCTCTCTCTCTCTCTCTCTCTCTTTGGATGATGTCATTGGGTCTATTAGCCCTGCCCTGCCCAGCCGCTCTCAGACTGTATTAGCTAAAACACATCTGCCTGAACCACCCTGCTCTCAGACACACACACACACACACATTCACACTCTACAGAGCAGCTATTTTTTTTAATTTAAAGCAGATTCTGCAAATTAATAACCTGTGTCAATGTACGTTATCTTCAGGCTAGGTTCGCAGTAATATTTCAAACCTCTCAAACCGAACAACGCTCATAATGTATAAATTAAGATAACACCAAAAAAAAGGCGATGATATTAAGGTTATAGATAAGATTACATTACTGTGAATCAAAGGATATTCAAAGCAAAGTCAACCCTCTTTTCTCTCTCTCTCTCTCTCTCTCTCTGTCTCTCTCTCTCTCTCTCTCTCTCTCGATGATTCACATTGAATATGAAAAGACATGAGTGTCCACTTGCTCTTTTTATGTTACTGAGACAAGAAAGCTTAACAACTATCAGTGTATTTTGTGTTTTATCTGCCAATGTATTTTGCTAATTTGTAATAAGGCATAATCAGTCTAAGTAAAGGAATGTTATTCATGAGTAGAGCTCAAAATGCATACAAAAATATTGTATGGAAAGTGCACAAAAACTAACTAACTAAAAAATTGATTGTGAATGTGAGTAAATACCGGAATGAGTCTAATCCAATTAGTTTAAGTGTATTTTGTGTGAGTCGATACGTGTGTAATTCCATTTGTCCTGACAATAGACACAAACTTAACAAAGGCATCAATGCAGCCACACTCATAAGGGACTACGTGCCTGAAAACATCCACCCTATCCCATCTGTCTGAATTCTCTTCCCAACTTCCCTCCCATCCGCCTCCCCAGAGAGTAATCAGCCACCTCAGCACGATCCTTTCAGCTCCCCACTTGCACCCTCCCTCATGCCTTTTCCTCACTCCCAGTCAAATCATTTCCACTCTGTTTTCTAATTCATTATTTTTCACTCACAATTATTTTTTCCCCTCTTACATAAAGGTAACGTGAGGCATTCATCAGCAGTCAGGATTCTCAGTGTGAAACACAAAGTGGGTTAAACAGGGATATTTGCACTATGCAACTTTTCTTTTTTTTCTTCTTCTTGTGGTTGTCAAATCATGCACACAGGTGGGAGTGAATGCGAGGTATTAAAAGAGAAAACAAAATAAAGAAGAGAAAAGTGACATTAAATGCTAAAAGAACAGATCAAGAAGCCTTGGTGGTCGAAAACAAGCATCTGCAAATACACACAGGTGAGAGCAATGTCTGCATTGATTGTGAAATAACCCAATAGTCAGGGTCATCTGTTACGCAAAAGAGATGTAATCTACTGACTAAATAATGCCACCTACACAGACAAGGAAAGGCTCATTATGTTCCTGTCAATTGCTTAAATTCAATAAAGCAAGTCATTACACTTTGTTTAGTCCCATAATCAGTTTGGACAGTGGTGTAAGATCCTGTTATCTGTCCAGCAAAATGTGACTGAAGAACAACTCAGTAAACAATGTATATACAGTATATTAAACAAAGAAGTTACACTGATTAAAATAGATTCAAATTGTGCACTACTCTGAATGCTACAACATTTGTAAGGTAAAAGTTATTCAGAAAGGCATCAGAGACAGAAGCTTACCTATTTATCAGGCTCAGAGGAGAAGGAGGATGAAAATTCGATCCAGCCCAGTGAACTTCCACTGACTTTTATCAGAGAAAAGAAATGTGTTTTCCTCAACTATCATAGTACAAAGGAGCTGCAGCTATGGTTGAATAAGAGAACAGTGTCATCAGGAGACCACATTACAACAACCCATACACACTGAAAAAACCCACACACACACGCACAAACAAACCACCATCAGAAACGTTATGACACCACTACCACTGCCATCCCACCTTCCTCCAAACAGCCAATCACTTCTTGTTTGTTTGCTACAGAGTATAAGAAGTTACTGATAAACCAGATGGAATCAATGCATGGGGACAGATGCACAAGTAGCTGGCCTTCCTCAGTATGTTCTATCCCCTTTTCTGTCAAAAAACAAATAACTGCTCTTGCAACATACTCTACACAAAAGCAAAACAGATTTGGAGCCATTATTTCTTCAGTCCGAAGTGAATAAAAGTACTTTTAAACAAATGGCACTAGGTTTAATTACCATAAAGAACAATAGATTACTTAATTGCATCTGATGTTACACTACAATTTCAATAGCTATACTGTGATTTTCTGCATGTGAAGAGTTAATATTTACCTCCTGACTTTGGTAGTTTGCATGTACAAGTGGAACAAATCATGCTGTGAATACACCACCATTCATTAGCAGCCATTACCTTGACAACAGTGATTACAACTAAGAACAACAACATAGGTTACTTAACACAGAATCATCAAACTACACTGTTTGGTTAAAATGCAAAGAGAGTTTATTTTGAATGTACTTACAAATCATTGACAGAGGAAAGTAATATATTTGTGTATAGCCAAGAGAGAAAATATAACAGGTGACTGGCTATCTGTGTATAACCTACTACGCTGTCAAAACAGTAATTATCAAAATATCAAGAATAAAATCTATTAAGTCAGTGGAAATATTTCTAATAGAAATAAGAGCAATCTATTTTTATAGTAAGAGATAAAAGTCTAATTTATAAAATATTAAGTGACAAACTCACCTCCAGTCCCTGGATTGCATCCAAATCCTAAAAATAAAAATATCACTACAGGCTATCTAACAAAAATATAACTGAATACATTATAAGTTGTGATATAATATAAATGGTGGTTTTAATTATTTTCTTTGCCTCAAATCAGCCAACAACAAAACAATAAGAATATTATTTTACTAAGACCTGCTCCAAGAAGCAATTATGATTACTATTAAGTATATATTACATCCCTTGGTCTCTTGAGAGCCAATGTGGTAAGGCAAATCAGCATAACGTTTATCTAGTGCATATAATTATTACACGCACCATGCTGCTCCATAAATGCAATCCATATAGAAGTTACAATTAACAGTTCTGCAGGCAAAATAAAGAGAAAGTGAAGCAACTGCAGCAGCAAATACAGTAACAGCAGTTGTAAACTGCAGAAATGACACTTTTTAAAACAAAATGCTATACCTATATGTGTATAAATGCTGCATTAGGCCTTCAGGTTAGATAGATGTCCAACTAAATATTTTCAACCAAGCAAACTGTGTGTTATGGAAGCCCATTTCCGCCAATGTCATGGGAAAAAAAAGATCCTGTAAGTCACTATAATGAGAAACTTTCTCAAAATAATAACTTTCTCAATATTTTGACTTACGCCGGGGACACACAGGAGGCGGAAGTGTCGCAAAGCGCCACGAAGCGCAGCCCGCTTCCTTTCAGCGCCCATGTTAACCAACTGGGCTGTTCACACAGGGAGCGTCGCAGGTCGCGATCTGCAGCGATGGTTTTGTCGTCTGTTCTATTTTCTCTGCTCGTCGCGAGCGAATCTGGCCAGAAAACACACAGATAACTGGATAAATTGGATAAACAAACATGTTATTATGGTAACATGTATGTATATTATGGTAATATATTATGGTAATATGTCGATTGTATATCATTGAACCTACAGACCTAACTACACAACACTGGGAACAAACACTTTGTCTATACTGTGGCCATTCATTTACCGCGATAAAAACTCATTACTATTAGCGCTCCAGAAGTGGACATAGATATACAGTGTTATCCAGGAACACATGAAAAGCTTTACGTTATAAATTCATGAGGTTATTACTTAAAGATCAGTTGCTGTTCACCAGAGAACTGTCATATCGCGGCGCTTCGTGGCACGTCTGCCTCCTGTGTGTCCCCGGCGTTAGGCGGAAATGGGCTGCCATATTTCTCTCTAGGGTCCAGAGGCTTGGTTTGATATACGATTCCTCCAAAACCACGAAAATTTCACGATTTGTATGAATCCACGTCTAAAGTAGTCTTCAACGATGGTATCCATTTAGGTCTACTAAGCTTTGTCTCACCCACTTGCTTCTGTTGCTTTGGTGCATATTAGGAAACTGTGGAAGCACATTTCTGCCTAAGTCAAAATATTGGGAAAGTTTCTCTCATTATTTTGAGATACTAAGTCATTATTTGGAGATATTTACTCATTATTTTGAGATACTTACTCATTACTCGCAGGGTGGTTTTTTTTTCATCACATTGGCGGAACTGGGCTTCCATAGTATGTACAGTACAGTATATTGCAGTATGTTTTAGCTTTGATTGCCCACAGTCTGGAATGCTTTGGTTTAATATTAAATTCCAAAATGTTTTGTGGTTACACCATACATATGCCTGAACTGTCAGTGTATCCGCAAAAAACATACATGCGCCAGCATGGTCGATATTGGATGAAAATTAAAATTGTAGTAGTTGAATTCACCACTACTGGACACTTTTTGCACTACACTCCTGGCTGCATGCCATGGCTGTATTACCTACGCCTCCTACTTCATGCTCCAGCACCGCGGGGACGAGGGCAAGCGGAGTCCCAACGTAGCGGAGGGAATTAAGAGGTGAAGAGCTCTCATTGAGCCCCTTTTCGCTTTCACAGAAGTCGGAATGGAAAGGACCAGAAGTGTTTTAAATCTTTCGTTCAAACGCCTAAGACTTATTTGAGCTGTGTGGCACAAACCCAAAACTTAAGGCAATAACTTAAATTTATGTTTTTAAAGAATGTACAGGGAAATACACCCACTGTTGCAAACCGTGCTTCCTCGTTAAACAGTTGATCTTTCAGAGCTGAGTGCGTCATCTTCCCATACATAGACAATCTCAGTAGATGGGCCACCCACGTGCTGCTACTTTGACCAATCAGAGGGATGCGGGGAACCGTTGGGGTTTGAATTGTCCTCTGAAAACAGCGGCAGATGACAGCAGCCTGTTGCGCTCGCAAATACTGCTAGTAAGTTTGTGAGCTAGCTACTTCACACCACCCGAAAACAGCTTTCTGGATTTCAGCTTTGACTGCTATCATCGACTGAAAATGTCGAAAAAACAGATTTATTATTCCGACAAGTACAACGATGAGGAGTTCGAGTACAGGTATGACTAACGTTTGGTTTGCTAACATTGACGTTGTTTTCAAAAGTCCGTTATTTTGTGTTGAGTATTAACGTTGGCTAGCTTAACGTCAAATCACGGTAAGATTGGTTTGGTTAACGTGGCTCAACATTACGTTAACGGCTGCTGGCAACTTCATTTTCTTACGGGTGGTTTAGTTAAAGACAGTACTGAGCATGTTATTTAGCTTAGCGTTACGTTAAGCTTCGTAACTAGCTAACGTAGCTAACAATTCTCAAACAAAACAACCCCTTGGTCCACTTAGTTAGCTAACAGCTAGCCATGCTAACGTTAACTGTTATGTTAGTTACCGCTAAGGTTAACGTTAATGTTAAACTGTGTTTGGTTTGGACCAAGCTGCAATGTAAAAAAACTATTAGCTAAACCTTACATTACTAGTAAGTTATCGTAAAGTGAGGTTTCGAGTTACCTGAAACTGTCTTCCTGACCGTCCTTTTGTAAAATGTGTTTTCTGAGCACTAATTAACGTTAGTGGGTAATTCAATTTTATTCATCTTCCCACAGGCATGTGGTGCTTCCAAAGCAGCTGTCTAAACTGGTGCCCTCCTCCCACCTGATGACAGAAGAAGAGTGGAGGGGACTTGGGGTGCAACAGAGCCAGGGCTGGATTCACTACATGATCCACAAACCAGGTAAGGAGTAACCGTGGACTTAAAGGATAGGTTCACACTTTTTCAAGTCGTGTCTTAATGCAGTGCTCACAAGCCTGTATGTATATTGAAAGA
This sequence comes from Oplegnathus fasciatus, assembly GCA_003416845.1. Lineage (NCBI taxonomy): Eukaryota > Metazoa > Chordata > Actinopteri > Centrarchiformes > Oplegnathidae > Oplegnathus > Oplegnathus fasciatus. The sequence goes on from NTHP01000025.1 coordinate 29,131, forward strand.
GCTATTGAAGATTGTAATCAGCCTTTTCGTTTATACTGGTTGCGAAGAGATCTGTTCTTACTGTGTCTACAACAGATGAGGAACAAAATGGGTATTTCCAAAGCTACAGTATTTTTAGAACAATATTCCCCTTTGTGTTACTATCACTCCACTTTAGCTCAGCAAGGAAACACTGTCCAGGACATGCAATGATGGAATTCTGTACTGAAAATACTGTAAATTTGGAAAATACCTCCTTGTTTTGTCCAACTCGAACTGCTGAAGCCTCGTTTTAGCTTCAGCTCTGCTTTAGAGTGCATTTTTTGCACAGAAGGACTGTGTATTTTGTCCGCCATGTCTTAGTTTGTAGTCTGCCACGAAGGGATCTCTTCATGACCAGTATGGAGAAGAGGAATGATTACAGTAACCGATAACTCTTGTTTTACAACAAATATACATCAGCATGCGAGTATTGTATTAAGGTAAGGTGTCCTTTCATAGCTCCTAGCGTGTGTCATTAGACTGTGATGAAAGTTATATGCATGTGGACCACAGCTGTGTGCAGTACTCTGTATGGTGTAACCACTGTACTGTAGATGATGCTGACAGATACTTCTTTGCTTTACTCTCCAGAGCCACACATACTGCTTTTCAGAAGACCCCTACCAAAGGATTAAATGGGAACCATCTGTAAAATGCCTGCTATCATCTTTGTATTGTCCTTAGACCATACATCTCTCCTACATATATCTCTACATATGTTCTAATGTATTGTGTAGAAAACCCTTAGTTGTATTGTGTTTTTTGTCCTTTCAAACTCCCTCAATTTTTAGAGGTCGTGAGAGGCGAATAGCTTGATTCCACTGTGAATGATAACCTTATAAACAATATGATGGTGAAATGAACGGACTATTTTACATTTTAATCATTTTTTTTAATGTCTTTTGATGCCATTTTGTTATGATTGATTTATTTACTGAGCGGCCACACAGGCATAGGGTTTTATTTTTCTCAAGCCCATGCTTTTCCCCAAAAGTGCTTTCTGTGTTTGAACATTTCCTGTTCATATGTTTGTGTTGTGTACATAATATTATTTCTAGATATTATAAATGTTGACATGGTTGATTCAACAAGTTCTTTGTTGCTGAAAGAACAAAATAAAATGTACTTCTTCACATGTGTTTGCTCATGAATGGTTTTTTTTTACCAGATACAGAATTATGTTTCTGTAATTTCTGAGAGTGGACGATGCTCAGTCAGAAACATTGACAACTAGTGGAGTAACAAATTCTGAGTGTCTGATGCCCAGGGAGTAGGCTGGTGCCCGAGCCTTGTGAACTGTCACTTTCTCTGGATTATAAGTTCCAGGACCGGGTTTCTTGGTGGCATCTCTGGGTAAGCTGTGACGTCCCAACATGGAGAATGCCGGCTGTCGGGGTAGATAAACACTTGGGTCTGTACTGTTGTACCTGCAAGGCCCTGGTGTCTTTGCTAAATCCACAGATGGTCCCCCTGTGCTGTAACTACCTGAAATTGTGTAGCTTGCGCTGGCCGGCTTGTTTGGGACTTGAGGGCCCATGAGCGGAGGGAGACAGTACTTGTTGGGAGCAGGTACTGAGTCGAGGCTCCGGTAGTGTGTACGAGAGCTCATCGTGTAGCATGGGGGTCTGCGCTGGAGGTTGCATGGTGGGGCTTTTTCAGGGCTGTATGCACCTGGTCCAGGGGTCTGGAATAGCTCTTCTGGTGAACAGAAAACAGTTGAATAATATAAACCATCAACACCATATGGCCGAGTGCATGTTCTTAGCGAGGTTCAGATTTTCAGTTGTAACAGCTGACACTGGATCTCAAAAAGTATAGTCAAAAACAAATGTTTTCGTACAAGGGTTCATCCTTTGACAACAATGGAGCCATTAGTTTGGTCTTAATGTGAAATTCATCATTACAACATATAGCTTAACCTGTGAAACAAAATGTGCACTCAATAACACTTATTTGCCAACTTACTCTGTGCTTTCATTCTGCCCAACATTGAGTATGCAGGCGTGCCATCCCGTCCAAAACGAGTGATTTTTGCATCAACATGATACTGAGGCCCTGGACTTGAGTCAACACAGTACACTGCGGGGGAAGTAAACATTTATGATCAATTCAATATAATGTCTCGTCTGTCAGTTTAGTTTGATCCTGCACTGGTCCTAAAATAAACTGGCTAGATGAACATAAGGTGAGAAATGACTACAGTATTATGAGGTGTTGTCTCTCCCTGCTGGCTCTAATTTGGTATTACACTACTTAGGATGTATACCACTCAGTGACTTGCGTAGCTCACGTGATTAAATCTTTCTGAAAAGATGAACACATCAATAATTGTAATTAAAAAATATCTAAATTGCGTATATAAAAGTGCTTTGTAATGTTTCTGTTGGTGCAGGTCCTTCTGGTTTATTCTTCATTATCTCTTCGCTACGTCAAGATTTATGGCTTTGACCAAGACAGTATCAAAGTGTTTAATTCCAAAAATAAATGTTTCCTCTGTAGCCATGTAGCTATATGATTATCTAAAACGTAGAGAAAGAAATGAAGAACTCACTATTGTCACTCATCCTGCCATGGAAAGAATAGGCAGGGCTGGTTGGCTTGGTGAAGTCATGGCCAACAAATCCAATGGTGGGAGGAAGCCCATAGCGCCCAGGCCCTGGCCCTAGAGACGGAGGGAAATATCACAGAGATTGACGGCCTACACACATACACATTATATGCTATAAAATACAGGGACAGAACATGTGCACAAATGACACACCTGCAGTAATTAAAGCAGCAGCAGCCTTTCTTGTAATTAATGTCAGCAGCTGGGCTTCTTCTTACCGCTGTGTGTGCTATAGAAGTAAGGTCCTGTGCAATGAAGTATATTTCATGTTTCATTTCAAATTATAGAATTTTGCATTACTCTAAATAACTGTGACAACTTGTTTGACCATCTGATAAACTCCAGTATGAGAAATGATGTGCATCATCATTCTGCTCAGACACCTTATAGTTGGCAGCCAATTAGCCCAGAGCTGACTGCAGTCTGATTACTGATCTATCATGTGCACTGGGTCAGACAAATGGCTAGCATGCAGGATGCAGCACACATCAAGACACAACCTAGGGCAAAGCATTACATCAGCATACAAGTGTTCAGGGGGCATGTGCACAAGCAGAGCAAGTGGGAGCATTTTTCACAGAAAAGAGCAAGTCCTGGCAGGTCTGCACTCTGAGAAGTCCTCTACTCTGCTCAAGTCAGTGTTCCCCCTTTGAAATGATGAAATACCAAATGACCAAAACTGACCAAGTGGAGCAAAGCTAATCATATTGATGCCTTTACACAGGACGTACAGTTTTATACACATGGAGTAGCTTTTTGTGAGAACTCATCTTCTATTGATGAACTTACCTTTTTCTCTTCCTGCGATTACTGGGTACTTTTTCTCCATTTGACTCTTTGTAGAAACGATGGAAGCTTCAGGAATCCCTCAGTGGTAACAGTACTACAGAAATAACATATAACAACAAGAAGCTGGCTAAAGAAATAATGATTGACAGTTCTAAAATAAAAATAAAAACTTTAAGGTAATGTTTTTTGCACCTTACCACAAGTAATTCCCCCTTTCAGCCAGAACTGAGGCAGGCTGCATACTTGGAAATTCACTCATCAGATGAGCGTCAGAGGAGCACCTCACTCCTTAATGCATGTCCATCTTGGTGGTCTTTCTTCAGATATCACAGTATTGTTTCTCCAGGATCCAGCATCACCCATGCCCTGGCTGACAGTGAAACCCAGAACCCTGGATGATCCAGAATCAATCCCCAATTTCCTCTGAAACAATCAGGAAACCTGAGACGTTTAATACACATCAAAGTGTCAACAGCAGAGCGGACTCCACACTGGATAGGGTTTTATGTATCTGCCTGTTTGTCCCTTTGTTCTAAATGCTCCATCTGTGGTGGCTCGGACAGATGAATAGCCCTTCCTCCACAGAGGTGGATGTATAGGTGCACTCAGCTGGTACTTAGGAACAATGTCATCACTCCGATTCACTCTCATGTAATGCTAGCTCCCCCTGCAAACCATGAAACCAAGATCCCCCTCTCCCTCCTCTCTCTTTTCACTCTTTCTGTTCATCGCAGTGTGGAGACGCAATATCACTCTTCAGCCATGCATGCAGTTGCTACGGAGACTGCTGTGGATAGTTTGCTGCAGCCAGGTCCCCTGCACTGCTGGCTTATTGTCAGTACAGGAGGTAAGTTTTTTCCACTTAGGCCGGAGGGGTAAATCCTGCTGCATCTGCTCAGAGCTTAGAGGGTAAAGTTTTTGTGAAGTTCCATAACTTTTACCTGAAATGCGAGTACACAATGCACAATGCTGCCATGACGCTGCATAATGTGTTGTATAAATTTTCTTCCCCCCAACACAGATGCAGGGTCAGATACAGTGCGGCACACCTGGAGCAGTTACAGGTCAAGTACCTTCATTTGACAGGCCCCATTGAAGTGCCTACATACAACCCTCTGGTTTCTTGTCTTTAACTTAAGGTCAAACTGATTACCCAGATGCAGTTACAGTTTAGCCCTCTTTGATCTCCTCTAATCCCAGCGATGATTTGTAGTTGGGATTTGAAGGACTCGTTTAAAGGCCCGAGCTGCCAGTTGCCAGAGGCCACAGTAACTGAGAGGGTCGACAAGTGACATGTGCAGAAAACAAACATTAAACTTTAACAGGGTCCAACTCTCTCCTGGCTGCTGCTGTGGTAACCCGAATCTGTTGTTAGCAGTTACACAAACACAAACGGTTCACATCCAAACGTAGACATGTATACAGCATGTACAAACTGCTCCACACACACATGTACATGCTTTCTGTCTCTAACACAGAAGCATGCCCGGGGTCAGAGAGTCAGCTATCAAAGCAGAGGGCCCTCTGAAGCAGCAGGGTTGTAATACAGCTCACTGCTGACGGGAAATTATCTCCAGACTTAACTAGCCTTTCAAAGGAAATGGAGCAACACAGCTTCCATAAACAACTGCGCTGCAGCTCCTCTGTGAGTGGAGCAGATGCACGAACTGTGCTGCATCTGCAGAGATCGTATTGTTTTCAAAAGTAAAAAGGGTCAAGGTATTCCTTTCATACAGATATACAAAGTGTAACTGCACAAGTTAAAACAGAAGCAGGAAGTTCTGGACTCATGAGCAAGTCTTGTCTGCTTATTAACATCAAAACTTGTGGAAAGGCAACAAAACCAAAAACCTTGGATTGTATACAAATTTTATTCTCATTTGTCTTAAAAAGCACAATGTTTGATATGAATAGGGGCTACATTTAATCAAATTTGGTACATTTACAGGAATTCAAAACTTCATTCTTGATTTTTAAGTTGATTGCTTCACGAATCAAAATTTAACAAAAAAACAAAATAGCTTATGAACTGTACAATCAAATCTCAAGGTAGGTAAGGTGAAAGGTGACTTGAGAGTAGATGATGTTGGTGTCTCGGTACGATAGTTCCAGAAACATTTGGGCTGGTGCGTCCCAGTGGTCGAAAGATGCGTATCTTGTCGAGTCGGCCAGAGACCTTTGTTGCATGTCAGTCCCCTTCTCTTTACTGTGCTGTCTATTGAAGGCAAGAAGCTCAAAAAATCTTAAAAATGAAAAACATTTGAGCTTATGTTTCTGTAAAGCATATGGTTAGCATATGTCTTTTTCCAGCAGGATGCCAGCACAGGAATTTCATCAAACATTTCAATAATTGGGTTAAAGCTTGCTATGAAAGAAAAAAAAATGCCTTTGACAGCACATATTTTTTGTTTGAACTGAAAAGTAGACTGTATGGGCGGGCAATGACAAAAAAAATAAAAATTATATGACCTCTAGCTAAAAATAAATACCACAGATAGAAAATATAACAAAATATTTTGTTTAAAGTCAGGTGTAATTACAAACATAAATACTTGATTATTTCTTCTAGTGATTATAAAGGCAGTACAGTGAATAACAAAGACGCTATGGTGCCTATTGGTGACTAAGAGTCTGGAGGAAGAAAAATAAAAGTCTGGAGGACACTCGCAGTCATACACAGTCACATCCAACCACGCACACAAGTGTATAAATGCATCCACACAGACTCCATTCAAAACACCTTATAAAACATGCACTCGCACACAAAGTCACACTCTCATTCTCCAGACTCCGCCATCTCTTCCTTTCAGGCTGAGCAAGTCCCAAGTCTCTCTTCTCTTTCCATTCACTAGCATATTCACAAATAATGTACAATTTGGAGGTGGGTATGGCTTCACTCTGTGAGCGTTTCTGTGGAGGACAAGAAAACAGGACACATTTTCATTATAAGATCGTCTCAGCCACTGTTAAAACTTTCATTGGACAACATAAATCTGTAAGCCAACGGTTCACATTATTACCAGGGACAAGATTTCATACCTGCAAATAATTACCTATAAATGTTATTAAATGATCCAATGATATAGCTGTTTAGATGAGAGCTTAAAGCTCAGTTCATTTCCAGCTTCACTACAACTTATTCTAAGGATAAGGTTGGCTAAATTCTGTATTGTTCTTATTGTCAGCAAGTCCCACGAAAAGACACAAACCAACAATGAATTGATCCTACCAACAGGTATTGTCTGTGTAATCAGCCATATAGCTTATTCCTCTGTGCCACAGAGCTCCATTGATGTCCAAAAACTATTAAAAACACTTCAGTGAGCCACACTGTTGCTTCATTATGATGAACACTAGTTTATTTTGAGTCAATCCCACATACATCTTCCTGCGGCTGTAAACACTCAAGAGAGCACCAAACGTGTATTCATCCGCGTCTGAAAAGTTTTGCTAAAAACTACAGTGCCAAGTGGTTTTAGTATATAACTTAGACTTTTTTTTAAAATTAAAATTGTATATTTATGACCCGTTTTTTAAAGATTTACTTTTGTAGAAATGAATGAGCTTGGGGCTTAGTGCTACAAACAGGGGACTCGGCAAGTATTGAGAGACAGACCAATGCATTTTGTTTGTTTGTTTTTGTCTTTGCTGACAAAAAAAACCATATAGAAATGGAATAACACCAGCATTATCCTTAAGCTCTAGACAATACAAACTAGAAATATGCCAGAGATCCAGAAAGTCTGATAAAACAAACAAACTAACAAAAACATCGATGGAGCAGCTCATACCATCGCTCAGGGGTGTTTTTTGTGTCCAGTGTGGGTAGCTGGGTATCTGCTGGGAGGAGCACCTTCTGCTCTACATCCTCCCCACCTTCAGGAAGGTCAAAATGATGCCCTCCCTCTGCATCAGCAAGGAAAGGTTCAGAATCTGGGTCGTATTCATAGGAGTAGTAGGACACCTCTGCCATGGACCCCTGCTCCTCTTCACCTGGAGAGATCAGGGGTGACAAATGGAGACACATTAAACCAAATGAGAGTCAGTAGGGATCAGGCCTTGACAAGATAGCCACTGACTGGTTGATCACAATATCTGATATACGATGAAGAAGTACTTGATTTAGTTGCAGGAGATTAAAGAACTGGGTGTCAGGGAGACTTAAAGGTACCCTGTTGAGTTTTTGACCACTAGTGGCGTTATGGAGCAATGTTGTCATGTATGGGTCCCTGTTTTGTCTGTTCACACAAGCAGTTGGGTGATTCGATACACATTTCTACCAGTTTTTATACTATTCCACTGATCTACAGGTGGCGGTAGTGTGCAAAGAAAAGTAGCAATGCGCCAGCAAAGGCTGAGAAGAAGAAGGCACCTAACAGTGAACATGAATGTAAACTAGCAGGTTTCAAACTTTTAAGAAAAATCAGCTTTGCAAATGTCCAATGAGGAAGAAAATGCATTTAACACTTTTGTTAGACCTCAAGGATACACACAATGGCTTTTGTTTGTTTACAAGAAAACTCCACAGGGCACCTTTAATATCCCGCACGTCCGTGGCTCTTTCAGCAATACCCCATCACAGACAGTAGGGGTCCCTCCCTGCTTAAAATGTTGTATTCTCACATAGCATGCTATTTCAAAATCACTCTTTTTTGATAAGGGTTTAGCTTTATTAAATGTTGATTTTACTACACTACAATCAGATTTTGCTTCTTCTGTGGTACACGTTGGCCTTTATGGCGAGGTCCAAACACTCCCCCCCCCCAAAAAAAAAATTGTAAACATCTGATTCTTAAAGTGGGAAATTAAAAGTTCACATGACTAAAGTGCATGAAGGAAAATTTCATCTTAAATGATGCCTGCAGTCTGTGTATCCATCATACTGTATGTTGTCCTCTGGTACAAGTTCACTAATAAGACAAGTCTGCACAGGGAAGCTAATTCCAGAGCTTCAGCTTCCTCCGCTGTTCCAGTGGAAACTGTCATTTCCTTGGCACAGCCTGCCTTCACCTATTACACTCTCAGTGCACTTAGCGGGCATGTCGTCAACATTCTAATGGTTTACAATGACAGTGTTTTTACAGTACTTATTCAATCTAATCATCCCAGGGTTATCATATTGTAGGTGAGTGTGTGTGTCAGGGCGTATTTGCCTGTGTGAGCATGCAATACGCATACGTGTGTGTGCATATATAGATATATATGTGTGTGTGTGAGTGCATAACAGCATTCCTGTGGTGAGTGTGAAGCGTTAGCTTTTGTACTTTGACTGAGAGCAGTTTTGTGAGCTGCAGCTACCGGGAGCTGCAGGCTGGGAAACAAGTCAGTGCAGGTTGTGCCACATCACACACACACACACACACACACACACACACCTGTACACAACTCAAACATTCACACAGGCAGACCTTAATGTTATATCTCAGTAAACAGCTCACATATTTCCACATGCAATCCATGCACACACAGTATGCATGTTCAGTACGCACACTTACTGCAACTTGTGAATGGCTGCAGTGCCTTTTTTTATGTTTTCGCTGCCAAATGTAACACAGCTACATCCTCCCTCCGCACGCAGCCAAACATCCTATCAGGAATTCTCTGGCTGCCTCTCTGGAAGTGGCAGCTGATCTAAGCTCATGGCAGAGCAACAATCAAGCCTGCAGTGTGAAACCTATCCACCTATTTATCACACCGATTGTAGACATGATGTGGTGGCAGGGGAATGTGCTGCCACACACCCCACCTACGTATCTACTTTCTTCTTCTCAGCCATTCCCTCTTTCTTCCCTCTGCTCTTTTTTCTCTTTCTTCTTTCATCCTGTCTCCCGCTCATCCCTCTTTGACTATCTTTCCTCAGTTTTACACCCACCGCACACCCTGTCATCTCTGTCCCTCACTCTTTCTTCCTCCTGCCCTTGTGAACTCCCATTCTCCACATTACGAAAGAAAACACACACACAATTGACTAAAAATGCTACATGCAAATTACATGTGATATGCCTGAAATTTCGACTCGACATTTACATTTAGCTGAGACAGAAGCCCAGGTTGACCTATAATGGATGCAGAATCAGATTACATTCCTAGAACAATCAACGCTGTAGCATTCAGAGGGCAGATGTTACATGCTGCTGATTCTTCAAACATGCTCATAATCAAGACAACTGTCAAGTGAAGAAGTAAAAGCTACTGTAAGCAGAAAATATATCAAGTAGTACTGCCTCTGCTGCTGGGTACAGCTGGCCTTAGCAGGCAGATGGAGGACAGGTTGGAGAGCAAGAGAGAGGTGATATGGAAAAACTGCGAGGGGAGTGTATGGGGGAGATGGGTGGTTATGCAAAGCTGTGTATGAGCAGGGAAAGGTGTGGTAGATGAAGTTACCTGTGTGTACAGGCACTGAGGGCTGCTCAGTTTCCTGGCTTGCTATTGGTTGCCTGTCCTCCACCGTGGTCTCCACTGGAAATACAAACACATACAAACACACACACGTCAGATTATTCACATTTATGTGGCTGCCACAGCGCCTAAAAAAAACTAGTAATGAATTCAACAGAGTTTCACTGTTGCATAATCTAAATACTGCCCAGAAGCATTATCCACCCCACTGAGCAACACTTCTTGGCAAAACAATGATGTACACTCAGTCTCAACAGAGGCCTGCATTAAAATCTTTCCAAAAATAGCAGGGGCCAAACCATAGCCAGAGGGGCCGTGTGTGGAAACAAATTGTATCTTTTTCCTTTTCAAAACAGGGAAATGGTGGCATGAATCTCCCCCACACAACCATACACAAACAAACAAGGTCAGGGAGCTCGAAACAAAAATACGATTCTTTCGATAATCTACAGCATGAACCACTTGGCACAAACTGAGGTCTTTTCCCACCAAAGTTTTGTCTATGCCTTTTCCCAATCTGCTCCACAACATGAAGGCTCCTTTGTTGTTGGGCTGTGCGTCGGAAAGGAATGTGACAAGGATTTCAAAGGGCTGGACAAAAGCACTCTGTCATTTGGAGAGAGCCCTGTAATACAGCAGAGAGCGAGAGAGGGTGGGGGGCGGTGGGGGGGGGGTGGGGGGGGGGTATACGGCGGGTAGCTCTCCTCAGAAAACTCATCCAGTAATCAGCTCAACACCTGAACAGCTGTTTCCACAGCTCAGATCATGGCACACACAGATGAGCATAGACACACTTGCATGTGCACGCAAACAGACACACAGACAGATGCGCGATTATAAACCGACATTGAGTTACAGATACCGATAAAATACACAAGGATGCACACAAGAAGATATGATAAGCAACAGTATGAATTGTGGCTGTTTCAGAATAAAGTAGCAATAATTTTCATCCAAGTCTAGTAGTGTTAGCAAGGTAATTAGGCTGAATTGCCTTTTTGTTTCACTTCATTCATTCAACCTGACATTGTGTTCATGTTAACCAATTTCTTGTTTTGTTTTGCCCTAAGCAATCAGTAGCAAGTGACATATCTGTCCCGTCAAAGTCATCTTCAGTTGACCCAGAAGCTGCCGCAGCAGGTGAAATAAATGTTTTACACATTGATCAAAGAAATATGTTGATTTGTTTCTGTGCATGGATGTACAACAACTTGTACAGCTGTGTTGCTTGGTGCCATTTTTCTGTAGCTGTTTTTCACGAATGTTGCTAGTTAGGCTAATTATTTAAGAAGACGACGCCCACCTTCTTAGTCTAGCCTACTAAGTTATGATTGGACAACTGTTTCTCTAAGCAGTAGATCTATTTGAATATTTGAACAAATCTGAGATGTGGGAAGAGATTCAGAGGTCTGGAATCAGGTTATTCTTGTGCAAGCAGCAGCGTGAGTGAATTATGGAGCCTGACTGTTGTCCAGGTGATGTCAGGTGATGTGAGAGAGAGCTCTTACTGTGAGGACACTGGGACAGAGGAACCTGCTTGATGCGTGTCCCGTTTCGACAGGCAAACACCTCCATCTGACACTGGTTCTGGTAGAGCTGCCCGTCTGACCCACAAACTGGCTCCCCGTCATAACCGCAGTCCCTGTAGCAAGTGCAACGCTCAAACTGCTCCTCCTCCAGACAGCCAAACACATTGTTGCACTGGTTCGCCTGCACAAAACCTGCACAAAAAAAATTGTTTTTAAGAGACTGATGGAAGTGGGGTGTCTGTGAATCATTAAGGGCGTAGCATGAGTCTCACCTATCCACTGATTGGTTGAACTTTCCACCTCATTGCAAGTGGGTCCATCACACAGTTCCCGTGCCAGCGGACTGCTCTCGCTAACGTTGTAGAACCGGGTGGCCTCGAAGGCTGCATGACAAGCACAGACCCACACCGGCACGTTCACACACCCACACACACAAAACAATGATGACGCTCACCATAACTAGGTCATAAACTTAAAAAAAAAATTCCCATTTCCACAAAAAAGAAGCCACTTCATAAATCATGGTGATTTAGACGTTTTTCCTGCTCTGTAACTCTTTAAAGAGCAGTACTTAAAATATTCATCAGAGGCACACCTGGTTCGTAGTAGTCATAGATCTTGACCGGAACAGGCGCTGTCTTGCCCACAATGTATTCCCTGACAGCTTGGAAGGCCACACACGTCATACACTGGCTGGGGATCTAAGAAGGGGGGACGAGCACAGAAAAAATATGTACAAAAACACCCAGAAACACATGCAGATGTAGAGAAATACAAATACGCACACTAATACACTTTTACACGCATACAAAATTCTCTCCAGCCCTGCGCAAACACTGGTGAGTAATCCTCTCCTCATCCACCATCACCACACATAAAATATTCTTCGACATGAGCAGAACCCTGATGGACACGACAAGGAGACATTTGGATTAAACTCACCTCATCAAAGTAGAACAACACTTTTCTCCCATTCAGCTCATATCTCTTCAGACCCACTCGCTTGTCCATCAGCAGCTGTTGAGGAAGACACAAAAAAATCAAGTTCAGCAGGAAAACATACAACACAACAGCAAATCTGTGCAGACTCAGACTTAAAAGATTTTGGCCTGGCTTAGTCCTGGAATTGGTCCAGAAATTTCATAGGGTATGTGTGCATGTGTGTATGCGTTGTTTATGTCCGTGGTGAAGCACTATAGTGGGACATATTTTTTAAATACTTCTGTGATACGTCTCAGTAGTTTCTAGCATTACCCTGTGGAAATCTAGTGCTGGAAACCAGCTTAACATGCAACATGCAAACATCTTTACAAAAACACTTTGACAAGGCACAATTAATTCCTAAAAAAACAAAAATTATCTACATATATATTTATCTCTCTCATGCATTACATCTATAGGGGTGAAGTAAACTCTCTGGCTGATGATGATGAAAACAAATTTAGACTTTAGGCCACAACTGATTAATAGTACAAAATGCACATTCATGGACAAGGAAACAGATGGCTTGTGGTTAAGCCAGCTGTACATTTGACTCGAACATTAATGGACAACTAGTAGTCATGGATAAGGAAATGGACATAAATAGTAATCAGCACCACAGCAGACTGGACAGCTCCATCTCATGTTAACCAGGGTTTACTATTCATTGAGATTAATCCTTAACTAAGTGTTAAACGTGTAACAAAAACCCCGGGTTGACCAAGGTAACGCTGGGTTAACATGTCCTAATGGTCCTACAAGTCATTTGGACATGTTGATACTACCAAATCTTCAAAATGAACCGACTATACTGAATCACCATTGTTACTGACCGAATCAGTAGCTTTTAGCAGTGGAGCTCTACTTACTGGTGACTGAGAGCATCGTTGTCACTTCAGCTGAGATACTCAGAACGTTACTTCCAATCCACTTAGCTCAGACAAAAAACGAACAAACTGCAGAGTCACTGACGACAAATCTTTAAACTGAACCAAACGGGACTATTCGAATCAGCAAAGTGATTCGTAATTTACACCTCTAGTACAGTGCCCTTACCACCCAACTGCCAGAGTCCACATGGTCTGCACTTGAATGTATTCTGTGGGCCACAACTGGAATGCAAACCATATGTACTCTACCATGACATGACAGCTGGGGTGGAAAATGTACAGGTCACCAATCATGGACTCGGCAAGGCCTATATTAGTCGAAATCAACAAGGGATCCTAGCTTTCCTCTGGTATTGCCTAATCAGTGTTTTATTCTTAGAGAATGTCTGGTGTTTTGTGAACTTTGTGCACAAATGTATAGTTGGGTCGAACATGCATGACCATATCTGGTAAATATGAGTGTATGAATGAGTAATGGGGAAGCTGTTTACTGCAAATTTGAGTGTGTGCATAGAGAGCCAGCAGAGTTAATTCCCCCCACGGGGGGATTTTTCATTCTGTCAAAGGTGGCAGCCTTTGGACAGCAGGGGTTTATGAGGTGCTCAGCCTGAGCTGGCGCCACCGAGACACACACACACACACACA
>NTHP01000025.1:51439-101281 GCA_003416845.1 Oplegnathus fasciatus
TTCTTAAGCTTGGTTAGTGTGAAAAACTAGCTGTCACCTGACACACGAACATACTAAAAATAATTATTCAGAGGGATGTAGATTCATACAATAAGTTTAAAGAATTGTAGGAATGCCACCCTGACAGTCCAGTCCTAATCCATATTGTCATTGTCTCAGGGGGAAACAAGCAACCCCTCCCCTTCATCTAGATTGCTCTTTCATAACATACTAAAATGTAATTGGGATTTAGTGCATCCATGTTTATTCCTACTTTTAACCCCACCCCACATACACCAAGACACAAGCCTACCTGCAGATCTTTGTTGAGGATGCGTCCCATGGCGGGGAAGGAGCCATCATCTCGCTGATGTTTGATGAGCCAGGACTTGGCTGCACGAAGCTCCTCGGGGTCGATGAAGATGAAACCCCGAGACTGAGCGAAGGACTTCAGCACAAATGCTGTCAACCTAGATGGAGACGACATAGAGGTGGAGGGGTGAGAGAGATAAAGATGGGTAAGGGGAAGGAAAGGGGAAGGAGATAAGAGAGGAGAGATATCTAAGATCCTTTCAAACATGCGCTGGCAAATCCCGCAAAAATACTTAACTATCAAGAGTTTGACGGCAATCACTTCAACAGAGTGAGAAGTTTTCCAACCAGTCACACTCTTTCAATCTGTCAACAGAGGGGGAGGGGGCCTGATAGAGAAGAATGTAGATGGAGGGATGTTTTTGTCAAAGATAGAGGGAAAAGGGACTGGTATGTATAGATGGATCTGAGGAAATGGAAAAAAGCAAGGAAGCGAGGAGGGGAGCAGATGGGTGCGGCAGGGTTTGATCACCGTTACAGGATGCGGCAGCTGTGCCATTGAGAAATCTCAATCATGTATCTCTTTGCATGTATGTTGGAGATTCCCCAAAAGCATTCTGCAACTTATACAAACATGGATCCCAGGGACGAAGGTTGTGAATCTGGCTGGCCTGGGAGTGCAACTGAAAGTTTATGAGCCGTGGTTTTAGTGGGCCGTGGTGGAGAAGGACCAGGGGAACCACGGAGAAAGGCCAAGGTCAGCCCTGGGGGACACGGCTGAGCTAATAAACATACACTCATCCATAAACAACAGACCTCCCGGTAGTGGTTGAAAGCTGCAGTCTTTGGCCAACAACTCCTCAGTGACAGCAAGACATTCCATTACAGCACCCCCGACCACTACTGACTTATAGGATGAGGCAAGCTGCCTACCATAAAAAGAAAGAAGCACAAGATGGAAATGAAGAAATAAACAAACAGGTCGTGCTCTAGTTTCTCAACACAGCTCGTAAGTGAGAGCACAATCCAAGAAAGAGCACCAGGGGAGATGAGTAGGAAAAAAAAGAACCTTGCTCTCATAAAGCGAAACATTAAATCTTCCCCGGCTGGAACCTGGATGTTATTCCTCCCTGGAGACAATACTAGGGATGAAGGCGCAAGCCTGTTGGAATTTTTATAATGTTAAGTAATATCGTGTCACTGGCTTTAAATGCCGGGCCCCAGGGAAAGGTACTGGAAAGTGTAAATATGATTTAGTCTGGGGAAGGAAGGAAGCACTACACAGGCTCACTTCCACCACTCGGCCCTTGGCCGGGGTCACCATCTCCGGATTCTCCCCCCTCCCTTATTCTTTCTCCTGTTTTCTGACTTCCCACTTCCAAATCCCCTCTCTGAGCTACCCTTATCCAGCTTCATGCTTCAAAGGGTAGATCTAAAGGATTTTTTTTAAGACAATACATGGGTGTGCTCCATGATAAAGCCTGGGTTGACAAGCTTAAAGGGGAATGTTATGAGTTGGACTTGGAGAGAGTGTTCCCCACTCCTTTTTAACTCCTGTTCCTGTATGTTTTCCTTCAACTATTGAGATGTTGCTGGTGTGTTGTTTTGAAAAGCATCCAGAGGTCTATCACTTAAACTTAGATTAAACTTCATTATGCCAATGTATTAGTAATGATGGGATAGGGGTAGCTGCCCTGAGGCTGCTGAAGCAGAAATGATGGATTAGGTGCTACTGCTGCTACTAAACTGGGAAATTAAATCAAGACACCAGTAAAATGTTAGCAAATGTCTGGCTATGGCTGATCATTTCTCTATTACCATTTGGTGGATATGTCTGTATTTTCTATTCAAAGGATTTACAGGCTGTCTGTGGATGACAGCTTTGTGACATGACTTCAGTCTTCAATGGCTCTATAGCCAAGCAAAAGAAAGAAAGAAACACTGGCTTGCCAGTTTGGCATAGGACTGGAAATAGCTATTAGGTTAGCAGCAGATATCAGTTCTTTCAATCTCTGGTATTCAGCCCCCCAACCCCACTAACGCTGTCAGATCAGTCTTTGGGCAGACACAAATGCCATGCCAGCCTCAACATGTAGAGCCATGGACTGAGACTGTCAGAGCAAATGAAAAAAAGGACTGCCCCACTCTTAAAAATAATTATATAAGGAGGGAGCACACTTTTGACAAGTTTGTGAAAAGCAATTTATTCATCATTTGTTTAGCCGCTTTCTCTGTTATCTATAAAGCAAAAACATGTGGAAGCTTGAGGGCTTCCTATTAGAACCCAACACCGTTCCTTAAGTCTGTATTGCTGTATTTGCAAAATAGCAGGTAGTTCTCATTCAGCACGATGTAAAAAAGGAGACAGGAGTTAAAAACATACTCTATCACCCTTATCATTCCTCGTCAGTGTCTCCCTGCTTCTGAATTACATTAAGTCAGTGAACTTTCAGCCCACTCTGTGCAGTGTTAACAGCCTTGGCATCAGAGATAGCCAGCGCTGTACACCAAACCATTACTGCCAGCCCTTGTCATTATGTTCAATCTTTTCATTAGATCCTGTCAGTTTCCACTCAGATACATTTTTACGAGCTGGAATACATTAACACTGCATTACGGGTGCTTTTAAGCAGGCAATAAATGCACTGCTCTACTCGTGAACTCAGGAACTAAAACAAAAGCTGGGCTTGTTTTGGATGCAAACATGTTGTTGATGGATTCATAAAGTGTCTGATGCAGGTTTACTGAAGGTTCACCATTTAAGTTGTGCCCACAACCCACACTTGGTGCCCTGGGCGCCAAGGAAAACTCCAAACCACCGCTTGTTACATCCTCATATCCTCTCACAGTCATCACGGTAAGAGTTCAAGGTTTCCATAGCAGTTTAATGTTACCAATTACACCCAGGTAGTGAGTCATTAAGAGGCATGCTCCACTTCTATTTTCTAGGCCATGTCAAAAAAAGGTAGAGAGCCATTTGGTGAAGTGGCTCCAGACAACTTATAACACTGTCTCCAATAGTGGCATTAAGGGCTCGTCTGTGGGGCCAAAGCAGCATGGGTCCACTCAGTGCCACGGATATGAACCCTGATTAACTGCAAATAAATCTTGACAGCTTTGCCTACCTCAGGGATCCAATTATGCAGTTTGTTTACGATTCTCTGTTGTTTATGTAACCTGCTGTTTCACAGTGTTAGCTCTATTAAATATCATAATACCCACCTCAGCTCATAAATCAAACAGAGGTATGCACATTGTGAGTGGGCCTCAAAATGCAAGCAGTGGTGCTCCCCATTGAGAGCACTGATTTCAGTTTTATAAATATCCTGAGTTCTGTCTGCCTGCCTGCCCCCAGGGAGTGTAAACATGAAATAAACTCTCACCGGTGATTTAAACACATCAACAGGAATAGATTAATTTGAGCACAGCGTACTGAGATGCTGATAAAAACTTCATTGCTTTGGCCAGCAACCTATGTCCTAGTAAAAGCTGAAGAATGTTGCTACAGCTAAGCGTAGTTTGGCTGGTATGAGTTGTGTAAACTTTAACAGCTACACCTACAATGACTTACCACATACTGCCAGAGGAATCCCTTTCTCCGAAGGCACTGTAGGATCCATCCTGCCGTTTGTAGGTCAGTTGTCGCTGGTAGCCTGGATAAGAATAAAGAATGGGAGAGATGGTAGGAGAGAGAGCGAGAGGGAGTTTCAGCAAGAATAGTCCCTCAAAATTACTCAGAAATCACCAAAATTATTTACATATTTTTTCAGGTTGTACAGAGCCCGTCAAGCCTGTAGGAGCTCCAACTGAACATTTTCTTTATCCATCACTGCCACTGCTCAAAAAAGCATTCCATGGGATCCTCACATCGTGTATGTAATGGGATAAATATACACTAACTGTAAGAGGTGAACTCATGATATAATGAGAGTAAACAGAATTTAAAGTAAATTGTATTTAATGTTCTAGAAAAGTGTCAGGGTGTGAGGGTTCGTCTTTCATCGTGTGATCTTTGAAGTTAAGGCAGGAAAACGAGAAGCAACAAGGAGAGACTGAACTCTGGACTATATTTTACAGGTGGTGCAAAGACTGGCAAAAGCAGCACAGTGCACATGGTGAAAGTTGGGAGGGGGGGGTGTAATGAGCAGCATGCATGTTGAACTTCCCCCAACTCTTTTGCTGCGTCTGCGTACATGTACGAAAATACCAAGTGTGCTCAAACATGTCTTTGTTGTTCTTGCGCAAATGACGAAGCGCTTTTGCACTGGTCATTGCAATTGTGCGATTATAATAAGAGTAACTGTGCAAAGGCGTCACTTATTTTATAAAAAAACAAACAAACAACAACATTTGGTTAATATGGAAATCATAGAACATTTGTTCCCGTACGTTATACAACCCAGCAGGTGAATTCCCTCTTTTAATAATGCAAAACCTCTATGGCTTCAGAAGGTGTGTAAACTTATTTGTGACAAAAATTGGTGCAAGGCGGCTTTTTTGGGGGGGAGCATTCCATTCTGCCAGCTCATGGTCAGCCTTAGTGCCATTTTCCAATGTCAGGATGGTAAGACTAACTCTTGCCACCTGTCCAAGGGTTGAGCACAACTCTTTTACATACATCTGCAGGATGGCCGGTCCCTGGTATCGCATGCTAGAAAAAGTCCAGCGAGAGTTACAGAAGGTGAGCGAGTCCTTGTGAGGGTAAGTGGAGAAAACAGAGGAGGTGGAGGAAAGATTGGTCTGGGTAACTCTGAGTAACAACATTCAGCTTCATGTTCCAATCCATGATCCAAAGTATTAAGTGCCAGCCAGGCCAAAGCTCCTCTGTCAAGAAATCCGCAGTTCCACAAACAAAATCCATTATCCAAGGTAAACTTCACTCCAATAGTTTCCAGAAAACCCAACAACAGTATATAACTTGCCAACAATTAGAAAACATTCCTTCCTCTCAGCATTAAGTCACTTTGCGCACAGTCGGGCCAGAAGGGATTTGACTTGTTGAGATTCACGGCACACTCTGAGAGCTTAATTGATGCTTTTGTTTCTTCTGCTTAAACAGCTGCTAGGTAATAGGAGGTAGGTCAGCAGGATTTTGGGAATGCAGCGCATCTTTGGATAAACATGTCATCAGTTATCTCACCAGTAGCCCAGACAGGTGGAATTTGTGGTAATCCTTCATCTCAGTCTTGAATATTGGATCACCAATTGAGGTTTATCCAAAATAAGTAGTCCAGGATAACAGGACATTAAAGTGAGTACATCAGGGGAAAAAAATTCCCTGACACATACATCTAAAACGTCTCATAAAAATACACATGATAAGAGGTAAAGAGAGCAGCAGTTTCTTTACCTTGCAGCAGGTAGTCAGTTGCTTCATTCTCAACCTCAGGGCTGAGCTGCCTGGTCTTTTGCAGGTACTTGAGAACAAAGACGTTGGGGGCAAAGTGGATCATGTTCTGCTCCCCACATCCAAAGGGCAGCCGCAACAGCTTGTCCAGGTTATTGAGAGTTGGCCCCATCACATCCCCTGATACAGGTGCACACATGCACACACACATACGATATTTATTCACATTGCAAAAAGTATTTTAGTTTCATTCAAATATAAGCTTTACTTATCTAAGCTAAAGCTTTAAGGATGTAGATATAATGGAAATAACAGATAAGTCAATGTTTCTTACACACAATAATACGTATATGCATGCACACATAAAACTTTTTTACCAATCATAAATGCAGTGGCCCTCTCAGATCCAGGCACCATGTTGTGTGGGACCCCCAGAGTGAAGGCCTCATTGTGGTTCTCATCAGAGTCTTCCTTCCTCCAGATCTTAAACTCCCCAACTGAGCCCCAGCCTGTCGAGAAGCCTATGTGACGCACCTGGTTGAACAAACAAATTATTTTATGAATTATCTCTAAAGACAGATTACTGCAACTAGTATATAGTTATAAAAGAGTCAAACCTGTCCAGGGAATTGGCCTGCCCACTGCAGGATCACTGATTCATTGGACGGATGTAAACCATGGCCAACCTGGAGAGAATAATACAGACAGGCTGAAGGCAAACACTTCTGGAAGAATACACATTTGTAATCATTAGTCCATCTGACATATTGCATTTGTTTGTGTTCTTTGGTCATACTACAACTGCTCCCTGTAAGAATCAGAACACAAATAGAGTAGTACACAAATAGATAGTAGTCAACAAGAAAACATTACAAATCAGTGAGCCCACTTTAGAAAGCAACTGGTGCTTTTTTTGGACTCCCTCATACTGAGAACTAACAATGTCCTTCTGCCAAGTGTCATGATGCCAGTGTGATTCACTCACCTCCCACACACAATCACAAACACAAACATACAAACAGACCCATGTAGAGCTCATTTCCTCTCTGGTACTAGAGTTTCATTGCGTAATCACATTAAACCGAAGACCATGCAAGGCTGAGCCCCACAGCTCATCCAACCCAAAACGCCATCGTCCCCCCCAAAATAAATGAATCCTATTGGGCTGTAATATGCAGGCTTTCAACTGCTGCCTTTGGTGAATGGTGCGGGGCTAATCCTGGGGCTGGGGAGCAGTGTGCCAGCCAGAGAGTGCCATGCGAGCACCAGGCCATGGATCACTGAGTGTCCTCAGTGACATCAGCCCGTTAAGCGTGACCTTACAGGAAGGCACGCCAGTAAAAGTGGCGCCAGTCCTCCTAACACACAGACCCCATGGCCTGCTGAGTCTTTTTCACTCTGTTCTCTTTGTGCGGGAGCATCCACTTATGATCTGAACACAAATCTGTTGCACTTGTCGGTGCAGGATATTTCATCTGTTCACCTGCTCAACAGTCAATCAAATGTTGCCAATCTATTACACTAAACCAGTACATATATTCATCCAAAGCATTAGAAGTGTTCTTAATTTATATTCTAGAACAATATTTCATCTCCTTACCTGTACCACACCTCCCTTCCAGCTGATCCAGAAGCTGCGGAACTCGTCCCAGGAGAGGATGCCTGGTGTGGAGGCACTGACCAGAGGCTCGCCCATCTTGCCCAAGGAGATCCAGGAGCGAGTGTTTTGCCTTCCACCAAGCACGATCTCTAGCATCTCTGCACTGTCATGGGGGCTGGCAGAGAGGGCAAAATGGGCATCGTTGTGGGTCTTCACTGCCACCTGGAACTGGTTCATCTTGGCTGGCTTTTTCACATACTGGTACTCATACTTGTTGGGGGTGGAAATGTGGATTCTCTCTGGGAATGTAAACATTAAATACACTCAGGCACTACACTCACAGGTTTAGTGAAACCGGCAGTACAGACAGTGAAGTAGTATAGACATTACGCATAAATCAATATAAGAAATGTAATTAGGGAGAGGATAGAGCAGGAAAACTATGATCTCCCATTAGTCTCCTGAAAAATCATTAAAAAGTATATGATATCAGTAAAATATATCCGCACTGACCATTGGGACAGAAGAAGACACTGTAGGTGTATTCTCTGGGCAGGCCTTCTGGCTAAAATGACAGTGAGAGGACGAGAAAGAGAGCCACAGGAACAAGAAAGAAAGTAGGATACATTAGAAAATAAAAAAAGATTCATAAGAAGACAGATTATTAAATAATAAATACATTACATAAAGCAGTCTTCTCTATCAAGTGACATTAATCAATATCAGCTCTCTTACCTCCACCTGGACAGTCCTGCGGACATAGTCCAGGCCAATTGGGGTCCTTCTTTCATCCACATCGTTGCCTGTTTTGCCTGTCTGGAGTCCATCTGAACAGCAGCTTGGTTCACTGTAGGCAATAGCACGGGCTATCGGGGCATCAGAGAACAGAATCAGTGTTTCTTCGTTTAATTATGTCACGGCACAATTTCACCCCTAAAGAACCTGAAGAACACGCGGAGGTGGCATTGCTCTCCAGGGTTTCAGGTTTTACCCAAATTTATGTATGAGATATTGCCCACATCTATATGCAGTATGCATTATTAAATAAAATGCTAATAGTAGGGTTTGGAGCACTGAGGCTGAGGGAGGACAAGACTGTCCTCGTTGTTAAAAAGCTCCTGCGCAGTTGTGTCCTGTGTGCCCTTTAAATCTGTCTGCCTAGAGTTGACTGGTAGTTTTGACACGTCAAATTGTTTAGAATCATCATTACAAAGTACTTCTCAGAGTGCATGCAGATTGTGACTACTAGGCAATATTGTTTTGATATTTGCTAATTCTAGACATTGAGGCTCATCCTATTGAAGTGCTTATCAGTCACTCTTTATGGGGGGATTTAATAAAAAACAAAAACAAACAAATAAACAAAAAAAACAAAAAAAAACCCCAAAAAACCCCAACAAAAACAAACAAACAAACAAACAACAACAACAAAAAAAAATATATATATATATATATATACACACAGTATATAGATATAGATATATATCATGATAATGTTGGCAAATTGTTGAGGGATTTGTTGAAAACATCAAAAAGTTTGTTTGTGAAGTCAAAAATCACTATGACCTGCATAAGGCCATATCTCTAATGTCAATTGCGGACATCAACATAAGTTACACAGGACAAACATGTCTGTAAGAGGACTCCCAGTTCTCTTGCTGGGGAGCACATTGGAAATGTGGCCCTGTGCCAGTGGTGTCTCTTTGTGTGTGTGTACTGAGAGGGAAACACAAGGGGCCAGGGGACTAGGAGTGGGGCCATGGGGGGCCCATTGACCGTCAGTGACCTGCAAACTCATCAACATGCCACTGAGTGTCACAGCACAGCTCTGGTTGCTCCCCCACTGCCGGTCTGCTTTGTTCTCACATGCGCTCTGGAGGGGACTGTTTGTAACTCTGGGTGGGTGACCAGATCACACACAGCTCAGCTCCTTGGCCGGCAGAGCTCTCTTAAGTCAACGGCTTGCCTTTTTGTAAGGCACCACACTGAGGGCACTGACGTCCTGGTGAAAGGCCGCTATTTTTTTAAGTGCCATGCCACTTAACAATTCAAATAATGCCATTTCCATGGACCAGCACAATCTAATCTGTATTGTTTACATGAGCATCAAAACTCTGATGCATACCTTCAAAACAAAGGCGGAGCCTGCCTATCTTTAAGTAAATACAAAGCTCTTTTGTAACTATTTTCTTTTACAGTAATACAATTGTTCATTTTATCTATTATACTGAGCAACAGTAAAAATGCATGCCTAGAAAAAAATGTTTCAAATGGGGATGAAACGTCTGATATCTGACCAACTTACCTAAATTTGCCCTATGACCTTTGCCTTGCAACTGCTAGGGCAGTGCCAGGACAATGTAATTGTCTCTTAATGGAAAAATCTTTTAGGAGCAAGATCATGTTAAAACCCTACCACCCCGCCTCATTCATGTTGGATTATTATTATTATTATAAATTTGATTTATTCTAGGGTACCTGTGATGTTTGCCGACCCCAGTTCAGTGAAAGACAACACAATGGATGTTGGCGTAGCCTCTCCAGGAGCAACACACTTCTTCCTGGTAAGGTGGTGCTTTCCAGGGTGGCCAACAAACTTTATGCCTTTTGGGACTGAGACTTTAACATGAACCTGTGAGCGGAGAGGAGAGGAGAGGAAGAGACAAATCAGAGGCAATTGATCTCCTCTGACAGGCCACAATGACATCATTTCTGCCGGCACGCCCCTCCCTCATATAGCGTGTTCTCCTCAAAGCTCTGAAAGCGAGGGAGAATTTTTAAATCACATTGTGAATTTTCCATGCTGACTGACTCATGCTTCTCAAGCTCCCCGAAGGATTAAGTTCCACTCATCGTCCAATTTTCACAGAGGGCTCGGTAATGCAGAGGGATCTTTTCACTGTTCTTTATCCACACGCCACAAGTCGTAAATAACTGAGCAGAAAATATAGGAATCACATGTTGCTGGGGTGGACATCAAAGGAAGGGCTACGCTGGTTTGCATATTCACCTAACATGACATCAGGGCAGCACACGCACAGGCCATTTAACAGGCTCATCTGCAAACATCATGATGTCATCTGTGTGGAGCGCAGGATGGACCCATTTAAGGCCAAGACAGAGCTTAGAGGGCTATTCAAAGTGAGCACTAAAACATACTTCTGGGATCATCTCATATCTTCACATTACAAACCTGTGCTTCCTTTGGCCACCATTCCCAATCCCTCAGTGCCAGTGGACAGACCTACCTACAGTTATTCCATAACAAGTCTTGTCTCGTTTATCACATTGTTTTGACATCACAGCGGTTTCAGCTAAATGCAGAAATAAAAAAAACTTCAAGGACCATCACATGTTTTAGCCATCACCTGTAAAGCACATTGTGTGTTTTTAGGTTGGTATCCAACACAAAGATGTTTGATGTCTTCTCTGTGATCCACAGTCTTCACTTCAAACACTTGTACACTTTGTCTGAAACTGAGGGTAGAGTTGTTCAGACTGTAAAGCCCTCTGAGATGAGTTTGTAATAATGGGCTGTATAAAACAATTGACTTCCTACTTTCCAGACAGCCTCTGATATCTACTCATGACATGACACTATGAAAATCAACTTGCTAAGACTTAACACTCCCTTGAGACATTGTTTTGCTGTTATTTGTTTGGTTAGCAGTTCAACATCTTTTCTAACAATTTTGAATGGTCAATTTCCTGTGCTCTTTCTTTGTTGATGCTAACTCCCACTTTTGGTCTAGGAAGAGTGCAGACTTTCAGTGTGTCTTCTCTGATACATAAGAAGTCACTAGCAACTGGAGCTGGGCCAGTAACGCACAGAAGGCATTGTAAAGCACACGCTGTCCGCCCAGATGTTAAAGAGTTAAAAGTAAAATGTAATTTTTTTTAATACCACATAGAATGCAATTTAATACCTGTTTCACCGTCATACTGGTCAAAGTATGAAACTATTATGGAAAACAAGTAGGGACAATGTGGCATAGGATTGTTTATTATTACATCTCATTTGTTTCAGTATTTGCCAGCAGTATATAACAATAATTCGTAATGATATAATCAATTATGTTAATGGATATGGACCCGTATAAGTGGCAGAAAATGTATGGATTAACAGTTAATCTGCCGTGGCCGTTAGAGCAAGCAATGGAAAGATTTGACACAGCAATCAGAGCTCAAACAAAAGATACATGATGTTGATACATCTCAGCCCTCAACACAGTCTGAGACGACCGAATCGGAGACGACCAACAAAATTTAAATCAGACTCAACACTACCTGCCTGATGGTGAAACAAACAAGGTTGTGGCTGCTTGTGGAAGACGGATATCAATCATTGTCTGATAGTGCATTCACTGTGGTATTGTAGGTTCCCACCATCACATATGTGTGATCTGGCTCCGTAATCTCTGCAGATACCCTGAAAACCTTTGCGCCGACTTTCAAACCATCTTTTGGAAAATGGCTAACAGTAATGTAAAATGCACACAATTTGTAGGTAATGGGCTAAAACATGCAAAACATGAGTATGGTCCTTCAAGCTGTATCCCTCTGAAGAAGTGGTACCCTTGCCATATTCACAAATATGGTTGAGATGAAGAGTGTGAAGTTTGTATGAAGGTGACTGCTAATGAGCCTTATTGCACATATGCTGCACTTGTCTGCAACCTGTCCCCTGTCTTTCTGCCTTCTCATTCATCATCTTACCTCAGCGCAGGTTGGCAGGTAGTTGTAGACAGTGAGGGGAACTTTGGTCTGCTCCCCTCTGATTAAGCTGTAGGGCAACGTGAAGTCAACAAAGAAGGGCTTGAAGGTGCGAAGCTCCGCTCTCTTTGCTAAGCCCAGCCCCTTCTCCTCTGACAGGCCAACAGCTTCTGTCACCCATGTGGTGATCGAATCTGGCACATCCAATCGCAGCTCAGCTTCCCCGGTGTCAGAGCTGTAAGTGACACGTGTTGAGATACAACTTGAATGGCAAACTTAATTGGACAGGGAAGTAAAAAAATTTTAGCATCCTTTCATGGTTTTATACAACAGAAGCAATAAAAAGGCACAGAGTACAAGGACGGGCTTGATGAAACACTGTGGATTATTTTTATGTTAGTAACACCTGTGTCAACACCAGCACCTGCACCGATGTAACTACAGCAAACACTGGATAGGTGTGAGGGACAGTCAGGTGCTGACCCGATCTGTTTCTTTGAATGAAATGGGCTGAGATCATTATTGGCAACACATATTTAATGTTGGTCTTGGCAAACTGTCACAGGGCATAATAAACTTGAAAAACTGCATGTACACCCTTCCTTTTGATCAAAGTTGCCCAAAATCCACTTTAATAGACTTTTAAGGGAAATCAGAGCTCTGGACTTCACAGGAAATTAGGCAGAGCTGAAGTCCCATCCAAAGGAATCAAGCGTATGGAAATCTATGGGCAGTTCATTTATATTGGCTGAAAATGAATGGAAGGAGCTGTTGAGAAAGTGACAGTCCGTTCCAAGATCGCCCACTTTAAATGAGGCACATTCACACCCAAAGGGGGGAAATGCTGGATGCTGCTAGAGTGATGGAACATCCGTCTTCTCACATACAGGCTCGACTCGCACCTTTCCTCCCCTCTCTCATTCCTCTCTTCTCACAACCATCTCTCATCTTCACTCTTTCCTTTCCAGCACCCCTTTGTTATCCTTACTTGCCACCTTCTCTTCTTCTTCTGCTTACCTATATCCTTCTCTTCACACCTCCTTTTCTCTTCCTGTTCTACCCCACTCTCATCTCCTCTTTCACTCTATGAATGTTTCTCTCCTTGTCTCCTGTCTCCGTTTCATCCTTTCAGGTTTTTGTATATTTGCTCCTCTCCTCTCTTCTCCTCTCCATTTCTCTGCTCTCCTAAATGTTCTAGATTGTGACTAAATCCCATGTAAGTATAGACAATCTAGTGCACCTGATATTTCTAACCACAGGCATGTAAAATACACACACGCGCACACACACACACACACACACACACAAGTGAAATATTTATACAAAGATTTAAATACCTGACGTTGAGGCAGTGCCACACCCAAGTCTCTGGGAAAAATGTGCGCCTTCGCTTCTCTGCTCTGCAACCAAAACACAAGCTGACATCGATAAAGGGCTTCAGCTGCTCACAATAAAACAACACCATAATTGGAAAATGTATTATGAATTCCATGCTGACGTTCTCTTAAGTCACGTCATGTGTTTAATGTTCATCACCAGAATGAGAAGTATTCGTGGCATTAAGGAATGCAGACCTAAAATATGGACAAATCAACAAAACTAATTTCTTTTGTCATGTTTTTCTCTGCTTGTCTATTATTCATTTTGGAGACCTCATTCAACCCAAGCATGACAAACACTGAAATATGTATTACTAGAATATGATTCATGGGAGCATTAAGTAATTATTGCTCTCTCTTGGGGTTGCTTTCATGTTCATTGTTTTCAGAAAAGTGCATGCCTATGTAACTGCGTGTGGTCCGTCAAAGACTGCAGCAAATTTTCATCAATAACCTGTTTTCTGTCATCCTACTCTCCTTAATGCCGGATAAGTAGCAGGGTCATTTAAAAAGCAATAGATTCAGGGACAAGACTGGGACCTTTAATGGTTAGATAGACCACCCTAACACGGTCATAGTTCTAATCTATTAAATAGTCACTATGTTCACATCAGCAACTGAATTTCCTTGAGCAAGACACAAAATCCCACCCAGCTGACTCTCTGGTGACATACAGTTTACTTTGTTGAACGTTTATATTCAGTAACTTGTTTTATTAACTTTTAGATTAAAAAAATATGGAGTTCCTGAGCTTTTTATATCAGTTAAGAAAACTTTTCGAAGAGCCACACCATGGTTAGAATAGGACAATTCTTGCATTTTTAGACATCTCAGAGTTCAGAGTGGTTAGTTGATGCCCAGAGACTGCCTCTGGCCTCTCTATAATACGTCCTTTACCTGGTCGTGGGTCGAGAGTGCATGGCAGCCACTAAGGTGGAGGTGTGCGGCTGGAAGGCGGGAACGGCCTCATCTGTGTACATGCCTCCACTCTGCCGGTGGTTTAAACTCACCATGTCTGTCATCACAACCAGCCCTGTTTCCTGAGTTAAACATACAGAGAAATAAAAACATACACAGACACTAAGATTACTATTTTTTATCCCTGTACCATCACTGTGGGCTCTTTAACTAAGTGTGTGTTCTCACTGTGAAAGCAAAGCGTGCGTCCTTAGTGATGTCCCAGTGCCACGGGAACACAGAGGACCGCCTGCGTCTCTTTGACGACAGCCCGGGCCACCAGAAGTGTCCGTCATCTTTAGGGATGCCGAAGGCATCCGAAACATCAAAATCTGCCAGCTCTTTAAACACCTGCACAGAGGAAACACATTCATGTGAACACACAAATGCAGCTCCCAGTTACATCTGTCTTGAGAGGTAAGAAAAGGATCTATTAGTAAGGCCAAAAGCTGTGACACTACCCTTTAGATTCACTGCTCGAACATCTGTATTCAAAGTTACCTATATAAGTTTATTCTTCTTTAGACTAAGCAAAGATGCATGGAAAGTAATGGTGAAAAGAGATAAATATATGAAGCTGGATTTTCAGTTTGAAATGAAACCACATCACTTGAATGCCAGATTTTACTTTTACTTTTTTTAAGAAAAAAAAGCAGTAAGACTTAGCAAAACCACATTTTAAGGTGGATGTAATGATGGTGAAATATCACTTAGGACCGACCTTGTCTGGACTGAGCTGGAAGTCAGGCTTTAATAGATAAAGGCTCTTATCCACAGTGGCCACACAAACACAGGAGCCTTTTTCTCCCCGGACGTGCAGGGTCACGGGGTCCCCTGGCATGGACTCATTGGTTGACAGAGAAACTGACACCTGCAAACCAAACAACACGATTAAACACATGATATGCTTACCAAAAAATGAGCATTTCTATGGGACAGCATGCATTTATGCAACAAGTTCTTTAGACCAAAATATTGTGCATTAAACCTCAACCAGAAGTTGGCAGTGGGGACGCAACTAGTTATTGTTATTGTTATTAGTTATTGATATAGTTATTTAACCTGCTGATTAATTTTAGATTCATTGATTAATCATTGAGTCTTGACATGTCAGAAAATTGTGAGCTTAAGGTGACACCTTTGAACTGCTTGTTTTGTCTGACTACCAGTCCAAAACCCATACAATACAAATATATAAAACAAATCCTCACATTTCAAAAGCTGGAACCAGTGATTGGCATTTTTTCCTAATAAATGACATAAACAATAAATCAGTTATTAAAGTTGTTGTTGATTTATTTTCTGTTGACCTACCGATCAATTAATTGACTAAATGTTTCAGCACTAGTTGGCAGTGTTGGCTGAGTAGCAGTTTTCCTATCATACACAGTAGAAGAACATCAGTGTTAAACAGTAAGATGTGGTGGGAAACATAAGAACAGAGTGGAAAACTACAGGCTTTGAAAGAAGGAGGGATGGTGAGAGTCGGCCATAAACTTTCACACATCAAAACTGTTTTTCGGCAGCACGCAGTCACAAATTAGCCCCGTTAATCGGTTCCGCTGCCCTCCTTTCACCACTCTGCAACCTGTCATCCTCTCCTGTCACGACCCCACTCATCTGCCTGCGGCCTGCATGGCCTCTGTCTAATCATGCCCTCGCAACCCCCTCCTCCAACACACACACACACACACACAGTGTTGTAATGGCATACCAGGGAGCTGTAAATACTTCAGGGAGTTAACTCCACCTAATGCAGGCAGGAACTGGGGAGCTCTCCCAGGCCAACACAGCTGTTTGTTTACAGACATTACACTGTGGACAGAGCCGGTGCATGGATACTTGGGCTCAGGTCCAAAATGTATACACAGTCTGCTCCCTTTTTTCAAGGTTTTTATTAATTATTACATAATAAAGCTATTTTGTAGTAACTCATTTATAACCAACATCAAAGTTTGGGCAAGGCAATTACCCCCAGTTATCATACATTTAATATCCTAATGTGTGTTAATAGGGTGATAAAGGGTATTACAGATAAAAGGCATCTCTCTGGATAAATTAAAGTTCATAAAGAGGCTTTTTGTCTGTTGTGTTTTCACCATGTTGTAGTGAATAATGCTGATATAAATCATATATCAGTATAAAGCCCTTGGGCGGGAGAAAGCAGGGAATAAGGCCTTACATTATTTTTACAATGCACAGTGAAGCCTTACGTTTCAAGATAATGCAAACCTGGTTCTCAAAGTTGGGCTGGATAGGGATTTGCAGACTGTCTGTGACGCCTTCGCCATTTTCCCTCACGTAGTAGACCAGCAGGCGGCTGAGGGGTGCCATGCTGTGGCTCACTGGGAAACGTAGATATGACACACAGCTGTCCGTCTCGGCCTGGGAGGAGGAGCCTGCAACACCTGAGCAGAGTGACGGCAAACACAAGGCACAGTCTTTATGAAGTAAAGATAGTATTCTGATTCTGGTATTCTGATGTTAAAGAGATCTGTAATAAAGATGCTGGTACACTGTCATACTCGTTCAAAAAAACAGACAGGAGAATCGCAGGGAGTATGGGCCTGTGTGATGGTTTAATAAAGGGCTGGACCGCTGACTGCTACTACGATGAAACTATTAAAACACTTCTTGAAGCATAATGCTCAGATGTTTTAACTTCGAGCACATGATGCTGAGAATAAAAAATAGGCCTGGAGAACGAGTTTTCCATGGATTTTCTGTACATCTTTAATGTATTAAAATGCCAGGGATAAAAACATACTTACCTGAGGCAGAGGGAGGCAGGTGGGTGGTGTGAATGTTCTTGTCAAAGGTGACTGTAGCCCTTTTCCCTCGGTGAGAGGCTGTCAGGTTGGCTGACTGTTGGCCTGATAGGATGATGTTCCCCCTGGATGTCACCTCGTAGTGGAGGGTGAAGTTACAGGGACAGGTAGATTTGAGAGCAACTTCTGCTTCTTGGCCCACCTATGCACACAGAAAGATGCAAATACGCTGACTTTATCTTGTTGCTGATGATAGCGTAGCATTATGATGTATTAGAACATTTTTTAATTTAATGTCCAAAATGACGTCTGAACACAAAGCAACAACAGGCTGAACATGACAGTCCACATTCACAGGATTTGCCTGGGAACTTAAGACTGAAGAGAAGGCAGCACTTACCTTGAGCGGGGCGCTGGGGCTCTGAATCTGGATGTGACACCTGCTGGGAGAGTACCAGCTACTGATAGACAGGTAGCTGGGCAGGTACTGGTCACCTACAGTCTTGCCGTCAATGGATGTCACCTTGGTCTATGCCAAACAAAAAATAAAGTATTTTAATTTTCACAAGATTTGCTTAAAATTACCTTCTCACTACTACTACTACTACAGCCACTGACCTCTAGCCAGACATACTGGGCAGCAGTAGGGATGGAGGGGATCTCAAAGGTGGCCTGGCCGTCCTTGGAGATCAGTTCGCTGGTGTAGACATTGTCCTTGGGGGTCAGCTCTGCCTTGACACGCACCCTCACCCCATCAGCTGGGCTCCCGTCAGGGTAGGTCACCTCAATCTACAGGGAGAGGGTTAACATACAGTAGGTGGGAATATACAAAAAGCAGCAACAGGGTAAATATCAACCAATAATAGCCTAAGTTATCTATAGCTATCAGCTGACAAATATTAAAGCTGGTTACGTTTTCTGTAGTAAAGAATGTAATAGTGCATTTACAAAAGCTACATTTTGCTGTCTCACCTTCCCTTTGTAAGGCAGACCAGGCTTGAACTGCTTGCGTGTGTCCTTGGAGTACTTGATGTCGATGAGCTGTTTATGGACGGGCGTTGAATCGTCAAATGTGGTTTGCCTGCTTCCATCTATGCTGGTCACTGACGCCCAAATGCTCACAGTGCCCCTGAAGTGATCAGCCACATCCAAGGGCATCATGTCCTTGACACACAGGCTGAAGTTTGCAGAGCCTTTGATCTGAGAACAGCAGAGGAGCGACATGGTATTGTGAATGTGTGCAACATAATTCTAGTGCCAGGGTTCGGATCAGCCATAATAATAATTATGTACAATGTATGTATGATAATAATAGTATTTTGAGGGGTGGCAAAATTCAGCCCCAACTAACAATTCAGACAACACAATCAACAATCTTATTTCAATACCAGCCCTTAATCCGCTACTAAATTCATAAACAGGAACATTAACATGCAGTATAAGGATATATGTTGACCAGGGAATAAATGAACTGACCTCCATGGTTTTAATCACGGGATGGCCCATCTCATGACGGTAGTAGCCCACTCCATTCACTGTCATATTCACTGTCAACTTCCCTGCCACTGGTTTCCCAAAGATGTACCTGTACAACATTGACATGTCAGACCTCTACATCTACAAAGCAGCCAAGGTCAGTGAATCAAGAAACAATTAAAAAGCATAATGAGTGTAATAAAACAGAGCTACAGGTACCACCATTTTATGGATGGTGAGCCAAACAAAAGTGCCTCTCACACAGGACGAGGGGGGGCTTTTGTTTGATCTATTCTATGCTGAATTTGAAGTGACTTACTTGGCCCTGACAGTAGCTTGCTCACAAGAGTTCAGATCCCGGATGTAGCGCGGTGGATCAATCGCCAACTCAAACTTGGGCATCGCTGTGAGAGAGGTGACAGAATATTACTTCAGTTACACATTCGACTTTTTGGTCTATTTATTGTTGTATTATCTCTTGTGCTCTTTATTAGTGGCTTTCTGTCAAGTTGGTGAACATAAAATGATGTTATTCTACAACTACACTCATTGCAGTGGAGTGCCTCAACTTCATGTTGCTCCTCCACTTGTCTCTAAAGATGTCTTTCAGAATCAAGTGAAATTCATTTCTGAAACACTAAGTGGAGCTTTTAAAGTGTAATTTGCTCAATGAAGAAAATAAATACAAAAGAAAATAAACTAAACATGGAATATCAACATATCACTACTAGAAATAAAAACACAAGAAAGAACTACAGGGCAATAAAGCGCCTAAAAGAAAAAACAAAAAAACAATGCTGTTAACTGATGTGTACAACTCTCTTGCATGCGCAGTGCCTCACCATATTTCTGCACTTCAAACGACTTGTTATAGGTGTGGCCCTGCACCTCCACAAAGATAAACCACTCTCCAAACACAGGCTGGTCAGACAGAGGGAAACTCATGTTCACAACCCCTATAGGACAGAGAAATCTAGTTAACACCTTCAGTGCCTCTATTCTTGAGTTTTTAACCATATACGTATACTCCAGATATGACTATTACAGATTGCAGTGCAGGGTGTCCATTTAAATGTTTTAATACTGAATTAAATGAGCAGTCCTAGAATTACAGTGCATGTCCAAAATGGTAGAAACTTAATCACTTCAGTAAAAATATCACCTAGAGAAACGCTGCAATGAAATTTGAATCTACAGGCTGCACAATGATGGTGCAAATACATTGTAGAGGACATGGCTCACCACAGCAGATAGATTTTAGACCTTTCCACTGGACCATCCTGGATCCTCTTGGATCCTGAGACATCAAATTGGAAGTTCAGAAACCAGTGTTAAGATTACACATTACACATTTAAGTACTGAACTACTGGTAATTCATTTGCATATTGGTATTACACAGTGGCAATGTCATATATTGTAATTGTTGGGTTTAACAGTCCTTGAACTGAACTTGACCTGGCTCCTGTCTCAGACAACTGTCAAAAACTTTTCCTCAGGTGATACCAAGGCCGCAGGTAAGAGAGCAGTAAAAAAAACATCTATGTGCTCGTAGCTGGCTATAAGTCATGCTTGGGCTTCCCTAAGCTTTTTATGAAGGAGCAGCTTGTTACTTGCCCTACAAACGTCTCAAGATCTGGGAGGAGAAACAATAAATGAGCAAGGTCAGAATCAGTAAGTACGAGAGAGGGAGACACAGTGTGTGGGGGGTTGTGGCGGGGGGGGCTGATAAAGACAAAAACACCAAGAGAAGAGAAGAGAAGAGAAGAGAAGAGAAGAGAAGAGAAGAGAAGAGAAGGGAAGAGGTTCCTTTCATGTTGTTTATCCTTGTACTGTTCCAAAGAGCACCCTGTTATCTAGGTGAGCTGCCCTGACTTCTGCTCTGTAATCTCCGACCAGGCTGGGAACTAAAATTGCCACTGTCCCCTGGGTGGTCCCGGCAGCCTCCACTCACCAAAACATACGCCTCAATCTGCAAAAAAATTTTAAAAAAAAGAAAGGAAAGAAGAGTACAAGAAGAAGGTTATGACTCACATACAAACTGTAAAGCCTAGAGAGGATCCTATGCCTCTTCCCAACGCTTCTCCCCACTCCTTCCTTATCCAACAATCATCCATCTGTGAAAGTGAGCATTGCCCTTTACCAGCAGCAGAACCTTTATAGCTGCAAACATCAATAAAGCGTCTGTCTGCAC
The DNA here is from genome assembly GCA_003416845.1 of Oplegnathus fasciatus. Taxonomy (NCBI): domain Eukaryota; kingdom Metazoa; phylum Chordata; class Actinopteri; order Centrarchiformes; family Oplegnathidae; genus Oplegnathus; species Oplegnathus fasciatus. Next base: position 72,163 of record NTHP01000025.1, read on the forward strand.
AGTTGCACAGTATATTTGGAGCCATTGCTGACATTCCAAGAGAAATGACTCTAGCTTGGCTTCTGTAAATAGGTAACTGTACATTTCTCTGCAGTCACGGCCGACTAGGTTTCTCCTCCTAATTCCAGCAATTAGAGATAGAAAAGTATGTTTGTGCTGAATATCATGTCGTTCTATTGCAGAAGTGATATGGGAAAATGTGAATGTATCTACTGAATAGTGTAAATACAGATTTCGACACTCAGAATTTGTACAGATTTAAGCGCAAATCCTCTTCATTTTGACCAAAGACCATTACTTAATTCTTTATTGCTTGTTTGCCTGTTTGCCATGAGTGGTGTGTAATGTCTGCAATGTTATTAGGTGCATGTGTTGGAGATGCAATTTTATCGGCTTTAACATGACATGAATGGTGAATTACCTTGTCATTTACTGGCCTCAGGTCGGGGGTGACTGTGTAGACATTGACGAGCACTAAAGGCAGAAAAGGAAACACAATGTTGTAAAATACAGCAGGTTTGCATCCTTTTAACATGAAAGCCTTGATGCATATGAACATTATCTAGTAGTTCAGAAAGTCCTGTTTGGATCAATTAAAAACTTGTTGCTTGACAAAATTGATTATTAATTGTCTGAATTAATTCGATGGATTAAAATGCCATATACCAACCAGAATAATATCTATCAGGATCACATAATCACAGCACTTATTCCCATCTTCTTCAGTCTGAACCCAGCATCAACATGACAGAATCTTTTGGTTCATTAACCAAGTTTTATTCTATGACAAACCCCTAAAAATGAGCCTCAGTTCTCTGCATTTTTGATTAACTACCAGGTGCACTATGAGGGAACCTTTATGTTTGGGTTTGTAGACGGGCTTGTCGGTCTGGATGAAGACAGCCGTGCCCTTGCTCTCCACTGTGACGGTGGTGTAGTTGTGGAAGATGTAACCTCCCTCTGTGAGGTGACGGTTCCCCCACACCTTCAGATGGGCCTGGCCTCTTAGCCCAGAGGGAACCTGGTGGCACATACACACACACACACACACACATAAACACACACACAAGCGAACACAAAGAGGATCGGGGCTGGATTTACCAAAAGTAAATTAGGTCAGTGGGGGAAGGATGGTTTACTCTAGGCTGCTATACACAATTCAAAATTATTCACCTTGATTTAACATTTTAAATACATTTTTACAGAACAAAAGCCACAGCATAAGAAAAGAACTACATTTAAACACCAGAGGAAGATGCCAAGCTATAACACAGCACACTACACATGACTGTATTTCACGAGAATGAGGGTGGAGGTTACAGGGAGGGGAGAGAGAGAGCGAGAGAGAGACAGAGGGGAAGAATCGAGTTGTGTATACTAGATTGATCTATTCCAGCCTTCGGGGGCGGCGGACCATACATGCACGTCAGCAGCTGTTGCATATTATATTGAGGCTGTTACCTTATTCCCAATGAATGAGCAGAGACAGATGTTGCATTACAAATAATGTTAGTGTTGATTTGCATGTTGCCTGAGGAATGTGCACACAGCGGACAAGGGGCTCTCACTACTGTGCAGCTGTCACCGCTAAACAGCGCCGTGCATTTGAAACGTCTCTGGAAAGCAGCATGCATGTGCTGTAGGACACTAGACACTACAAACTAAGTTGAACACACACTCACCTTTAGTTTGATGGTGCCTTTGTCTAAAATAGAGACAATGAGATATTTTAATGTGGGATAATTTTAAGGCATTTTCATATAATTATCTCAGTTCTATATACTTACATCTCAGGTACCAGAAATCTGCATAAACATCTGTATGATACTATTAATATCCAGTAGTCAGGGGAGCTGCTAGACTGTGGTTGAGTTTGCCTGGAGGTGTTCACCCCGGGTTAGCAGGAAATCCAGCTGCAGCCTGTCTCTATGCCACTCTGAGATACAGCTAGCACCATCTATTAATGGTGCTGTCAAACAAATCACACACTGTATACACTAAGTGGCTGGTGGGATGGGCTGAACTGATGCCTCCAATCAAGGATAATGTGTATGAAAAGCATAGCTGGTCAGAAGCACACAGTGAGGGCAAAGGTCAACCCGGCTCACGTTGTGTGTGTTCTTCAATCGACGTCTATGTTTTTTGCCACCACGCCTGCCCGTGTGATCTCAACATCCTTTGAATAAATCACACAAAAGGGGGGTGTCTCATAGCTCAACTTGTTAGCGCAGGTTTTCTTTCCCAAAAGTGATGCATTGTGCCAGTGTAACCTTAGCTTCAGAATGTGTTCTCACCAAGCACCGAGCCATGGCCGTGGGTGACCGTCTGCCCCTTCACTGACAGCTGCACCTGGACGCGCGTTTCTGCTTTCGCATGGAAGATGGTCACGCTCACGCTCTCCTCCACGCCCGCTCGAAACACCGAGGGCGCGGCAACCAGATAACCCCTGAGAGGAGAGCAAGGTGGAGAAAAGGGGAGATGGAGAAAGAGAAAGAGGAGGGAAGGAAAGGGGAAGGAGAGGGGGGTGAGATGGAAGGAGAGCAGAGGACATGAGTACACAGAGGAGGAGGAAAAGTTGAAAGTGGCAGAGGGAGAGGTGGTGGCAGGAGATAAAGTAGAGGTCAGAGGTCAGAGAACAAAGGGACATGAGGAGAACAGACGTTAATATATGCTGCATATGAAATAACATGAAGGGGCATCACTGCTCTGCTTTCAGGTGCACTGATACCACGTCCTGATTTTAAGTGAATGTGATTATAGCGTTGTTCTGCAAGAAGTCATACAGGTGAACTGAGCGTAAAGTCGCACTCGCTGTTTCTCACTTTCTCCCTCCACACGCACGCACACACAACAAAACACACATACAAACTGCGACATTCCACGTGGATTTGTGCAGCGAGATCAGGTTTAATTGCAACGGTTACCAGGGACACAGTACCTGTTGGCCAATGAGCTCTCTGCTCTAGTGTTCTCTTTGGGTGGTCTGGCACCTCTGACAGAACCTTGGCGTCTGTTTTGAAAAATAACGACTGAGATTCCACACAGTCACTCTGACATTTAATTGAGGGAAGGAGCCTGTCACAGAGGTCACAGAGCAAAGGTCATTCTTTGATGCTTATCAAATCAAATGCTTACCCACTGAAGTTTTATTTACATGAAAGAATACGCCATCTGCCGCTGAGTGGAGCGTGGTCGGTTAGGGGCGTGTGTGTGACGTGTTGTGATTGAGTATCATTCAATTACTGAAAAATATTTGTCAGCATGTGTTGATTTGAGGAAAGCAGTTCCAGTCCCAAATTAATTATGCCACCCACATGTGGCAGACTACAATATCAGCCTAAATATCTCCACGTTTGTTTCAGTCCTGGCCCAGTCATTCCAGCTCTAATTTTTAAGGCAAATAGGCCTACTCGCCCCCTGAAAACTTAACTGAAGATCACACAAATTAGGAGTGAGCAAAGCCTCCAGCACAAACCCAATTGCATGCCTGAGAGAAGGATCAGGTGGTTGGCATTACAGCACTACAGCATTACAGCCGGAGGCAACTGCAGTTCCTGAGAGAGAAAGTCATGAGAAAATCCCCTGGAAAATAAGGCTTCGGGAGAAGGAAGATAATACGAGGAAATTGACTCTGTGCGTTTGATCTACAGTGAGTTTAACCAGCTCTTGGATGAGCCTGGATCAGGTGGTGGAGACCATGCTTATTTCAGTCACATGGCTTCATGTACTCAAGTTCTCATTGTTTTTGCCCAACTTTTGTCCCCGGCTGAGAGCTGGTCAGTGCCTGATAAGGATTTGTGTTCTTTTTTGGAGGTGAAGTTCTTTTTAGTTGTCACATGTTTTTATGTTCTTAGCCTTTTGCTTTTTGCCCAAATTTCGCCCTCGGGCTGAGCTGTTTAATACTTGACAAAGATTTAAGCTCTCTTATGTGAATCAAGCCCGCGTTTGTCCGTAATTCTGTATTCTTTTTGTTAATTCACTACATAGAGCTGCACTCAATACCTCCAGCCTGGACAACCTGGAGGAGCTGTTTACAACTCTTTACTATTAACACAACTCTCAAGGTCAGTATTAAGCTGACAGCAGCCTGACTGATGGCATCAAAGAGCCAAAAGTCAATTTGACCTCTTTTGCCTCAGTTTTTACCTAACGTATCTCCAAAAGCTGCTTATATTCCAGCCACGGTCTATCACAACAAAATCAGCAGTGCAGGCTCCCTCTCAATATATGACTTTGTGTAACTGCTCTCAGGTCCAATAACTCAGCAGTGAATGAAAAACTCTGAAAAAAAACATGAATGGCAAAGTGCTGTGATGGTAAAAATCTGTAGTGACAAGAAATCCTCACATATTCACAAACAACTTCACAATAAGGATAAATTGATTATGCAGTAAATATTACAAATTAATGATCAAGATGTTTGCTGCACATACTTTAATGTAGAGGCTAATGCTGCTATGACCACAGGTCACATAAACGGAGTAACCACTGCCTCTTTCCATTTTATATGAAACTTTGTGGCTGATTTTAGGTTTATATAGTACAATTCCAGATTGAGAGCATCGGGAATGCAGTTTAAAGCACTGCACTACTCTTCAAAGACAACACATGCAACACAGGCTACTTACTGTCTGTCCTGTGCACAAGTTCTGCTCACGTTGCAGATGAACAAAGTCCATGAAAGACTCAAAGCTGTCAAAGACAACCGGAGCATTTTGGCCTCAGTAACCGAGATAATGCTGGATATCGGCTCTCCCCTCTGAAGGAGGTCGGATCTTCCAACTCTGATGAAAAGTTAAATGAAACTTTAACAGTCTGCGTCCACAGCCCTCTCAGTCTGTCTATCCATTGAGCTTGCTTGGCGTGATAGGTGTGCAGAGCTTAGTCCCGGAACCAAAGATCAACTTTTTGTAATCATCCCACTTCGCCAAATCCAGTTCCAAGCAAATCGTGTTTCTTTTTTTTTTTCCTCCTTTTAGAGCCCCGAGTACACGGACAGTCCTCTCCCATGTGCCTTCACCCGCCCCGGTTCCGTTCTCTCATATTTCAGCATTACAAATTGTAAGCGTCCTCCCACTTCAGCGAGCACAAATGTCACTGTAAAGAAATGTTTGACATGTGAAGGGAAAAAAAATCCGTGCAACTCTTGCTTCCCCGATTGTTCCTGGTGATCTCTTTCAAGCCGCTGGATCCCTTTTTTTCCGCTCCTCAGGCAGCGAGTCAGGAGGCGATCGGCGTCAGGCTGCGCTTCATTCACTTCAATACCTCCACTCACTCCTGTGCTGCGGGAGCATGACTAAGCCCAGTGTAAGGAACTGCACGGAGCTGCACTTCTAAGCGCTGTAAATTACCTGCACATTTCATATACTTTTGGTTCAGTAGACATCTCAAAAGATCTACCAGCTACAAGTTCCTTTAGCGTTGGAAAACATCACAAGACTGGCGAGCTGGAGAACACAGGGTAAAAAAAACAACACAATAAAAACACTTGAAGCAGGATTATCTAAATGATAGTCTCTTATTTTTGTACCTGTTGGGAGACCGTTGATGGACTCTACAGATATCTGCTGCCCTCAAGTGGTAAATGAGCTTAGATGCAGCAAAGTCTCTTCGAGTTCAAAGAAAAGGACCAAGGCATTTCTCTCTTTTAAGTTACAAAATTTATTGAAATGCTTCTGAGGTACTGCATTGATAAGAATAAATGAATACTGTTGCACAGTAGATTTTTCCAGCAGGTTTTCTGAAATACTTACACAAAAACACAATACGGCATTAACATAACATTTAAACAGTAATATGACCAATAAACAGTAACTATATAAAAGTAATTCACATCTTAAAGTAATTCTGGCACCAAGTGCATGATGAGGATGAAAAAGCACATCCAGAATCAAGAGGGCACTTTTTTCATCCTCTCTCAGGTAGAGCATGGCAGACCGTTAGCTCAACAACAGCCCTGACGCTTGTGTTGAATATGTATAATCTAAAGCATTTCATCAGTAAAACATACTGGCATTGAGCATCCTAGAAAGGAAGCCCTGAGGCTCAAATCCAATGACAAGAGTAGAAAGATGAAACCACTTAACAATAAAACAGCTGCACTGCTGATGTGTCCTTAAACAAGAGTTTAAAACCCTGCCAGTTGCACTGTGATCTTCCTGTGGAGGGACAGGAGCAAACGGACAATTTCCCTATGAATAAATCATCACATTACTTGTATTACAGATTTACTCCTTTTATTTGTGTCAAGCGCAACCGTGAATAATGTTCTCAACAGTGAGGTCTCTCTGTTTCTCAGCCACTATGCTGTGATAGAGATTGCAGTGCAGTTTCCCCTGTTCAGGCTCAGTGAAAGCAGCCTTGGAGAAAACCACATGGTTGTCCCGGTTAACCTCCACCCCATACGCCTGACAGAGTCGGGCTGTGAGTGACGAGTCTAAGTACAAGAGCTGAGCCAGTCTGTCAAGAGGAAAGCGACAGTTGCGGCTGCTGTATCCGTGGCTGTATGTTAGCAGCAGATCTCTACGACATGCCGCCAGGTGATGGTGCAGAGCACAGCTCTGCAGGAAGTTCAGCCTCTGAGCCAATCTGAGCAGACGTACAGGGTTTCGCTCCAGAAAAGCTCGGTTGATGGAAAGTGCGAGTGTGACGGCAGGAGAGCCGCGGAGCCGCTCTGGGAGCTCCATGATGTGCTGCGTGGCACGAGCTGAACCTGGGGGAGACGAGGAAAAAGAAAGCAAGCATGAAGAAATGATCCTAATCATATCGGAAGAACACCTTTCAGGTAAGCAACCTTTGAAGTAGCTTTTCAAAAGCAGGATTTTTAATCTGCTGAGAGCAGAAAGAGCTACAGATAAAAGTCAAACTCAAATACGCCTGCCTTTGAGTATGATGTGAAAACCACTGACTGGGATTACACTCTTTGATGCCAATGATAATTTATTATTATAAGTATTAAACACGGTAACCAACCCAAATTGTAGAGCAGACCGAGGGCCTGGAACTCTTCCTGGTTGGGATGCGGCCCTGTTCCAGTTGCGTAGCAATCCAACAGCCAGCTCAGATTCTCCTGTAGGTGTGTGTCGTTAATGCGTGGGTCGTAGAGCCGCAGGGGCTCGCCACATAGTCGATAAGAGGCATAGATGAGGAAACGCACCGTCCGCTCTAAAATGGCCACACAGTTCAGCCCAGTCACCCTCTGGATGATCATGTCCTGCTTCACACCACGCAGCCGATCGAAGACAAAGCTATACACCTGGGAGACAAGTTACATTTTAATAAGAGTATGTGTTGTGGAGAGTTTTATTTGTGTGTATTCATGATTGCAACTTCAGTATTACAGTGTTCTTACCGGGCTAGTAACAAATTAGCCACGTTATCAATTTTACTAGCCTTCAGCCTAGATCCTTAAATTTGTTTGACCTTATCTTTTCTGCAAAAGATATTTACATAAATTCTATGGTCACTGAAAGTTTTGTCAGTTTGTTAGACACCATTACATACAGCTTGTGCGATGTTAAAGTGTTCTGAAACTGAACAACTGCACTGTGTCCAAAAGCCTAACATTTACTCATCACTATATGGTCATTTTGGGCCTTTTTGGTACTCTGAAGAGTACATGGACATCTATGTTGTTCTGGAGGAGGCTTACATGACACTGGGCTAGCTAACTGTCTGCGTGTTACAGTAAAATAAAACATTAGTCATTAAGGGTGTGTAGATAATACCAAAACTTTCAATTCCAAGTGAACAATTCCCTTAGTATACGAGTTACAGTTTTTCTTGATCAAATTCTAATTAACAATAGTAAAGACTGAGTGTCTGGAGAAAAGATGTGTAAATACTACTAGCCTCAGTCCAAGGATGCAGATGAGGGGAGGCAGCAATGTCATCAATAAGGTAACACACAGCTTTCAGCAACACAGAAGGTGGGCGGAGGTCAGTGGGGTTCGTCGAGTCTTTCCCAGCTGCTGGTCTGGAATACTCTTTGACAGCACGCAAGGGGTCTCCCCGGGGCCGTCGATCTCTTTCTGTGCCTGCTAATATCTCAAAACGGTGAAGGCGGTTCTGCGCCTCACGGTCCCGCAGCTCACGTGCAGGGCACATGGTCTGGCAGGTCCCCCTGGGCACTGTTTCTTTACCCTGCTTCTCACGTCTCCCATCCTCCTCCACCTCCCTCACCTGTGCCTTGCCTTGGCCTCGCCACTGCTCTTCGTTCCTCTGTCTCCATTCTCCACCTGCTGGTGCATCCCTCCTCTGAGAGTGAGAGCTGCTTGAGGGAAACGGGGTGGTTATTAGCTGAAAATGTCAGTCTCATAAGAATCAGATACAGTAAGCATACACAAGAACTGCTTCTTCTCTTGTGTGTGACACCTGACAACCTGTACTCACTGACAGGTTGTCAGCTCCAATATACTCAGTTCTGGTCTGACTCGTTTACTGTAGAGTTATTTGTTTGTTTGTGTAACACAAAATAGATTCAAAAGTTACCTTTGTCTTACAGAGTACAGTGTGCTAACTTACTTGTTCTTTTAGTATTTTGTATTTTCGTTGATTGACACATCACGAGACAGTTATTTTCACATTTACTATCTATCAATCTTAGTAATCTTTTAGTTATGTTTGTGTTTAAGTCAGCTGCAGTTTGTTTTTCCAAACTGAAGTTACCGTTAGTCCATACCCTCCTTTAATAAAACTGACTCCGAAAAAGCAAACTGTTTAATCATCGCTGTCATGCTGGCTCTTTTTGAACTCTTTGTTTGTGTTTTTTTGCATTTTCTTAGGTGATGAAACAAAGGACACAACAGCAACGTTTCAGAAGTTGTTAATAGCTGGTAACCACTGTAACATACTAGTTAGTAGCTGTACAGTAACTAGCTACAAGTCGGGTTGACTATAACTACCAGGCTAATTAGCTAGCTACGACAGTTAGCTAGCTACCAACGACAGATAACGCACGAATGGCGTTTCTACTGTGTAATAATACGTAAGTTACACGAAGCAAGCTGTCAACATATAAGAAAAGACTTGGCTTTGGATGCCATTTTATACGAAATGCTTAATATATGTGAAATAAACCCATGTACTCACACGCGACGATGCGTCCTCCTGCGGTTCATTGGCCCTTAAGAAAACACCGGTCGTCACTTTCTAGCATCAGCCAATAAAAATGCGTCATTGTTGTTTTGATGCAACGTCACATCCGGAATTGGACGTGATGGTTTACGCACAGTTGAAGGCGGGATCTTTGTGTAGTATGGAAGCCTCTAGAGGACTTTATTCAAATGATAATGTAAACTTGAAAATGTATTTCCACAATAACATTATAATTTTCACATATGTATGCATTATTTGAGTAAAAATGAAAACAAAAAGCAATAATCCAAATTGCATTTTTATGTTCACATACTGGTATGGGCGTTCTATGACCATATTAAAATGAAAATTGAAAATCTGTTTGACATTTCATTTTCAAAGTCATACCCCACTCTGCAGTGGACAATATTCAAATGTTAATTCAAATTTGAAAATTAAAATGCAATATAAAGAATTAAACCTGATTTTGTATTTAGGCAAGCAATATTTAAAGATGTAGTCTCCTCATGGTCCGCTAACTTTCCGTTATGTGTGTGTGCTGAAAAAAAAGTCTGGTGTTCATACACAGCCCTGGCTCTGTAAACAGGAAACAAACAGAGCGACTCGGGTAGAGCCACAAACCCAGGTCGTCAAAAACTTTAGTCGCGTTTCCACTAAACAATTTGGTATAATATGTCACAACTTGTGCTCATGCACAGGACAAACTAATGCTGTGAGTTTGAAGGAGCACTGAAGGGAGGGGTGTATTTGTTTGGCTGTTGAGTTCAAATATCAACAAGCTTTCTCCAGAATCATAGACTACACCTTTAAGTCACTATGAAAATGAAAATTCAGTTTTCTAACAATTTGAAAATGAAAATAACATTTGAATTTCATTTTCAAAGACTTAACCTGCTCTACAGTGGACAAAATTCAAATGTAATAAGCGAAACAACGCCCCTAATCTATTGCATTTTTTTTTTACAGTGCAGGTAGTTTATCATTTTACAGCCCTGATTCATGGTTATTATACAGAACCTACCACAAGTGTCTCCAGGTAACAAGTCACAGCATTAAACATATAATTTGTACAGTATTACCTTGAAACAACAGGGAATGTTTGAAATATAAGAAGATTGAAACCTAAAAAGTGCTTACTTAGTTTGCCAAAACATAATTAATTCATAATTATATGGATACAAATATTTGCAAAGCTTTAAGTACATGAAGCTTAACTATATTTTTAATATAGATTTCATTTAAGTGACGACAGTAATAATATCTAGAAAATGCATTTCCTGCAGAAAATGCATGTGAATGCTGACAGCTAAAATAATTTTGAAAGCATTTCTGGAAAAGTAGAAATTAATTGCTTGAAAAATCTTGAAGAACTGCAAAATGGCCGGGAATCGAACCACTGACCCTACGGTTCCCACAAAGTGTGTTACCACATGTGTTGTACTCACTGTGCTACCAAGCAAACTGCCAATGGGACAGGTGAGAAGTCCCAAATTGCCTGAAAAGTCTTGAAGCACAAAAGCATTGCACTGCGAAACACTTGGGAGTCGTAACACCAATTCTGCAGTTCCCACAAAGTGTGTTGACTTGTACTCTAACCACTCTGCTACCGCATACCATGCCAAAAATCGTTAAAAAAGAGACAGGTCCTAAATATTGCAACTAGCGCTCACTTTAGTGGATCCCTCTTGTGGTGTAACTGAGTAACTACACACTCAGAAATGCAGCTTTAAATCTGGACTTTTTCACAAGGAAATACAGCCTGTAACCTGTAACTTTTAAGTAAAAAAAACTTGAAGTAGTAGTAGCAGTAATAGAAATAGAAGCAGCAGAAGTAGTAGTAGTTATAGCAGAGGTTGAAAAAAATTGATTGTGTAATTCAGTCCCCTTAAGGGTCTAGTCTGCAATTCTAATCCAATACACTTTTTGTCATATTCAGCGAATATCTCCTCATGGTCTGCTAGCTGTCTGTTTCGTGTGCGCACGTGTGTGTGCAAATGTATGGTCACAATTGGCAAGTAGGAATTGTTATTTTATGTATTTCTTGGTGAAAAAGGCAGCAGTTTGCAATGATTTTAAGCTGCATTTCTGAAAGTGTAGTTACTCAGTTACACCACAAGAGGGGATTCCCCAAAATGGGCGTTAATTGTAGTACATCTGAAGTGTAACGTGTGTGTTAGTATGTGTGTATGCATTTAAAAGTTGAAAAAAACTCATAATGTTTGAAAGATGTGGAACATTTTAATGGCTCAGAGAGTTTGATACTATCTTCTTAAGGAAAGTTTTCCAGGGTCGGGATTCGAACCGCCGACCTTGCGGTTCTCAAAATGAGTGTTGAGCTATCACCTTGGCAGAACTTGAAAGGAGGGAGGTCATAACTGTTAAAAAGATCTTAAAACACTGCTTCAGGTGTAATTAATAATGCAATCAACCATGTGTGGTTTGAGACACTTATCTTCTGTGGTCTGATTGTGTGAAGAGAGAGAGGTTCAAACCATCAGGAAAAGAGGGTGAAATATTACTTTGAAACAGTGATATTCAAAAATAGCACTGAACAAGTAGCAGAAATGTTGTAGTAGAAGTAGTAGTAGCAGCAATAGTAGTATTAGTAGCAGTAGTAGTATTAGTAGTAATTGCAGTAGTAGTAGCAGCAGCAGTATTAGTGGTATAGGTGCCGATTCGAACCCCACTCCCTAGGTCGAAGTGTGCTCCCATTCATTTCTATAGCAATATAAATGTTGAAAAAAGCTTAATATTTCAATGAGCATAAAAGGTAGGAGGTACAAAAGTCATAGCATAAAAGAGCTGAACATTTTGATATTTGAATGGTTTCTGTAGCATAAAGCATGCAGGTCAAGGAGTAGTCGTACGAAAGACGGAATATGAAGAATAATAAAGACTATAATAACAATAGTGTGAATGCTGAAATCTTTATTGACAGTTCACATGTGCCATCAGCTGGCATGAAACCTGGAGTTTGGGCTTTATTATCCAAAGTTAAATTCTCTACACTTTTTTTCACACTAACATTGCATTTTTATTGTGGTAATAAACATTACAATTATCTTACAAACTGTTTGTAAAACATGTTTTAAGCAGAGATTAAATGATTTTGCAATAAGTTTTAGGATGCCATACAGATGTAAATTAATAGCAAGAAGAGTCATAATATATTGATAAAAACATGATCTACAATGAGGTTCACTACCAGTCCCTACAGGGATATCACATAAACATAAACAGATGCTTTTTTTTCATTTTATAAGAATTTAAAAAACTAATTAAAATCATCTGATGGCATTTTGTCTTTAATTCCCAGTGATGGCACCACAATAATACCTTAATGTGGCAACATACGGGTGATGCTTTGACAATAAAGCACATCTGCATGAAAAGGTGTCATGTGGGACTTTCACACACAATCCCATCAAGATTCCTGCTTAACGGTCTTGAAGAAGGAGCTGAGGGAGAGCTGTCTGCTGCCGCCGTTAGCTGCACTCAGTTTGGGATTTTTTGAGGTCCGTGGTTTCTTGTCAGTCTTTATGCCGGCGTGCTTTTGCCTTTTTCCATCCTGAGTGAGACAAGCAGAGACAAATGATAAAGGTGGAGTCTGTTATTGATATAGGATAATGTATGTTTTTGTACAGGGTTATAAAATATATAAATATACAGAAGTGCTTACCTTAGAGGTTTGTTCTGTTTGACCGTCCACAGAATCGCAAAGCTTCACAATCTGCAGGAGAGTCAACATGTTGATCCCATTCATGGACTGCTGTCATATCTTTCTGAAACAAACTCAATGACCAACGACAACTACCCCTCACGTTCTCTGAAACTCAGCTCAACTTAATAATGACACAGTGACTCGAAGGTTTAAATACTGCTACTACTAGGTGCGGGAGATATGATGAGGTGGACATGAAATACAAGCTGAGAGACGTAACCTTACAGCAAAACATCGTTTGTTTAGGCTGTTTGCCAATTTCAATGATTGCATTTTTGTAGTCTACACAACTTTCTGTAAAATGTCACTCAAAAGCATTTATGAACTTCATTTCAAATTAATGGTATGCAAACGCAGGTTTACCACGTTTAAGGGCATTTCTACGTCCACTGTGGGAGTGGAAATGAGGCTTGTGCACGTGCGCCCAGTTCCACAATGATTGAGATTTATAACAACAGAACCATGCATACACACAGCTTTATAAATCTGACAAAAAGAATGTGTGTGCATATTTCTGTCAGCATCTGTGAGAGTCCACTCCTAGTGCTGCAGGTTCTGCAAACCTCAGTCACACAGCATGGCTTCACACAGAGCGTGTAAACAAAATAAAAACCTTTTTCACTCCTGTGGACACGGCAGCTTCCTGCAGAGCGGATCTGGTGAGCCACTGCACATTTTCAGTCTGCGTTCGTGTGTCACCACCCTCCAAAAACACGCTGTGAACCACGTACGTCTGGTGGATGTGGGAGAAGATGTGAACCACCTGCAAACAGTCCATTGATGATGCATCAGAAGGTGGTTTATGGGGCCATTATTGTAGCACAACTATTTTCAAATGTGAGTGGAGAGTTGTGTAACTGTACCTCAATCCATGTGTGCATAAACAGGTTTGTAAATGTGTAAAAGAATCTGTAAATGAGTACATACATAGATATTAATGGCTGAAAAGTCTAAGTATTTTGCTCCAAGAACTGGAAATACAGACAAGTCATCAGTTACAACTCAAGCGAGCCTTCCAACTGGCTGTCTATTTACACATTAGTTTTGCTACACTTCTGCCATGGCAGAGATCTGCAAATGTGTGTGGAGATTTGTCTGTGTGCCTCAGTAGCTATACGGCCTACATACAGTACCACCAGTCAGCGGTAGCACCCAGTGACTGTAAGTGTGACATTGCTAGGCTGGGTAGTGGTTGTGGCTGCAGTTGTGCCGATGCAAGGCAGACTACTGGCCTGTTTCATTGACACCAGCCATCATAACCCAGGTGAAACTAGGTTCACCTTTATGATTTTAGACCGTGGGAGTCGTAGTTAACCTAGAAATTTCCCTCCAAGATTCCACCATAGTCTGCCTTGCATCGGCACAACTGCAGCCACAACGATTAACTAGCCCAGCAATGCCTCCTTAAAATTACTAGGTGTTACCGCCGACTGGTGGTATGTAGGCTGTACAGCATACACATTTACAGATCTCAATACACATGCAACTCTGAATGCAGATCTGGAGATTTTTTCACACATTTACAAATTTGATTATGCACACACAGATGCTGAATACACATTTGTCAATTCCTGTACACATTAACAAATCTCAGTACGCATTTACAGATTCTTTTACACATTTACAACTCTGATTCCGCATACACGGAGTGAGATACAGTTAGACAACTCTCCACTTACATTTGTAAATAGTTCTGCTACAATAATGGGCCCATAGTGGTTACACAGCTACAGAAAGATGTTTATGCGCATATAAAAGTGTGTATGATAGAAAGCTGGTCAACATCAAGCGTACCTCTCCCACATACTGGAGGAGGCTTTCAGTCAGATGGGTTCCCAGTATCCTGCTGATCTCAGCACACAGCGCCCTCTTCTGTTTCATCTCGGAGCTCTTCTCCTCCTGCAGAAGACTCGGAAACTCCCACAAGCCTGCCAGCAAACCTGTCAACACACACGCACACAGTTTTTGTTTTTTGTATTTCTGTTTCTGTTTCTTTAAAGTTTGTCTGACTTACAGTAAAACTATAATGAAAATCCTTGCCAAAGTTAACACTGATGGAAAGTTAAAGCTGCAGAGTGATTGAACAGTCTACCAGAATCATAACCTGCTTCTAGACCTTTGAATCGCTGCTCACATCCCCAGTTTCTTCAGCGATTCAAATAGGGAAGTGAAAACAAAACAGCAATTCAGCCTCACCATCAGGCTGGAGATGAGTTAATTTTGCAGCCAACTCTTGACCACCATGAACAGACACCCCCCCCCCTCCATCAGTGGGACACACTGCAGGCACTGACCTTTGTTTGGTCTCTGTGTGAGTAGGTACTCGTCCTCTCCCTCCTCTCCAGGTTTGGTCACCACACAGGTCAGAGTTCGCTCCACTCGAGGCGGCTTCTTCGCCGGCTTTCTGGGGAAGTTCTGAACACCCAGCTCATCGTCCCAGGGCTCGGAGGGACAGAGCGGACACGTCCCGCTGTTCACTGAGAGAGGGGAGAGAGTACTTTAATATAATATCATGACTACATGAAGGTCTGAGGGAGAGAAGAGGACTCTGGACACTTACTACAGTCTTCTATATCAGGCAGGGTCGACAGCTTCCTGTCCAGCTTCCCCAACAGCTTCCTGGAGTTTTTCTCCTGTTTGACATGAACCTGCACATTCACACACTGTGTAAGCACACCATCATGTACACGAGACATTAATGATGTCTATGTTAACGCTGGCTTCTTCTGCGTTTATATTACAAAGCAAAGCACAAACTATAACCATCACTTACTAGCACTTTTTTAGCACTTTGGATGCTTTTTACCTTGTGGTAAGAGTGGCAGTGAGACTGTACGGGACACTGGCTGCACAGTGGTCCTTTAGGGGTGCAGACTCGTGCTCCCAGCTCCATCATGGCTTGGTTAAAGTCCCCGGGTCTCTCAGGGTCCACCAATGTATTGGCTAGACTCCTGAAATAGAGAAAATTAACGTATCTTGTAAGACTATATTTGGAGTAGTAGAAACTTCAAAACTAGTTCAATACCATTTACAAAGACTGACTTAATTACTGAATAATTAATTTTCTGTGCTTTGTGTGAGTGTTGGGCAGACACTGATGTTTACTGCATGCAGAGCCGACAAAGGCAGCTGCTCAAAGCAAAAAAACCCCAACAACATCACAGAAACATTTGTAGATATTAAAATGGCTGCTATCAAAGTCAAACTTCACGTTCCTTGAGGATACAAGTTTGAAGTTTAATCTCACCAAAGTGTCTCTGTTACTGCAGGACTTGTGCTGTCAGCTCCAATGGCCCTCAGGCGACACAGCACCCGAATCAAATTGCCATCCACTGCTCCAGTAACCTAGGCAACAGAGGTCTTTGATAAATGAGGCAGTTCACCTATCAAGCGTGGCCCTAGAGTTTGCTCTGGCCCGTAGACACACATACAGCTGTGGTGTAGATGTGCGTGTCTCCAGGTGTGTGTGTGTGTGTGTGTGTGTGTGTGTGTGTGTGTGTGTGTGTGTATGATGACCAACCTGGCCCAGTGCAATAGAGCCTATAGCTGCAGCAGTGTAGCGTCCCACTCCAGGCAGCTGTTTCAGCAGGCTGTCAACTGTGCGAGGCATCTGTCCCTTAAGCTCTGACACCACCTGAAACAGACCAGCAATACAATAAACACTCTGCACCAAAATGTTACACACTGTTGGTCAATGGATTACATAACTGGTCATGACATAAAACCATATTATATATACATAAGTAATTATTACACGCAATTTTAAGATGCAGATATATGCTACAGAAATGTCTGATGCAGTCAGAACACGTTCACATTTACCTTCTGAGCTCCTTCATGCAGTCTTTTTCCTCGGGAATAGTAGCCAAGGCCCGCCCACATCTGGTTCACTTCCTGCACACAAATGAAATCAATACATCTGATTTAAAATCAATACTATTTTAAAATCACCGTCATCTTCCGTGACTGCTTTTTCGTAGTCACCTCTAGTGTAGCAGCTGCAAGATCCTGCACCGTGGGCCACCGCTGGAACACAGTGTAGAAAGAGTTTAAAGTACACATAATGCATACAAAATATTGATTACGTTCAATATATCACAAGGACTCTAATGTAATAAATACCTCAAAGACACCTACCTTCATCCACTTGTTGTAGTAGTCTATCACTGTGGCAACTTGGGTCTGTTGCAGCATGATTTCTGAAACCCACACTAGAAAAACAAGAGAAAACTGTCTTTTAAAGTGTGTCAGCAGCAGTTAAAAGTTATGCGATATTGACGGGAAAACATTTTCTTACCTGCGTATGTCCTGATGTTGAGGTCGGACTCGGTCACAGCCTGTATACAAGTCAGCGTGTGTGTAATCAAGGGCGGAGTAATATAACTTGTTATGAGGAACATTGATTAAATTCTTTGCAATATTAGGACATTTTAGAAAACCATCTTGAATGATACAGATGCATTTTATTCTTCAGTAATCATAAAATGATACATTGAAGTAATTTGTGCTGATAACCAGATGAGAAAGCTGTTTTAAAAAGGCTGCAGCATAACAAGAAAGACTTTAATAAGACATAATATTACTGGGTTTTTTGTTGTTTTACTTTTAGGATTTTTTTGGGTATCTACACAGTGGTAAAATAAGAGATTAAAAATACTAATAAAACCAACAAATTAAGTGGGACAGAGGTCTCAGTGATAAAAGCATCCTTGACAAAATAAAAGAGCAGGTTCCAACACCTCCTGTACTTTCAGAATGATATTTAAGTAAAGTTAGTCTTTTACAACCAAATATGTGTTTAAAAAAAAGACAGAGCCAGAAATACTTCTCTTTACCAGAGTCCTCCATGGCAGCTCCCTCTTCTCCTTGTCGTACCAGTTGAGGAGCTGAGACCGCAGCAGCACGACATCAGCAGGATCATGGAAAGTGTGGTATGTGGACAGTGAGGACGGGTTCTCAGTTTCCTCTGGAAGACCAAAAAACATCATTCTCATACAAACCACACAAAAAGGCCAATGACGTCCAAGCAATAACATATTTATCAAATACCCTAGGATGGATCAAATGTTATATGCTGAGGGGGAGATCATTAACAGAGTGGGTGATACCAGATACAGGAGGTGATTTCCTAGTTTATGTAACTGCTTTATAAGGCGAGGCTTCTTTTGAAAGTTGGCACAGACATTCAGTTTATTCCCTGTAAAGGCGTGAAATTGAACATAATATATGAGAAGTTTTCTTCTCTAGATGTATCTTTAGACTGCTGTGGTCATGTGTGAGGCTGTAAAATTCACTGCATAGTTGAATGAAAACTTTTTTGACACAGTTTCAACAAAGGTACAGAAAAGTACACATTCCACTGGTGGTATTTATTGAGTAGTATTTGATTGCATTACACTGAACAAGTGTTAATGTGTCTTACAAGAAGAAGCTTCGGGGATGTTTGCAGGGGAACACTGTGGTGGATCATTTTCACTCTCATAATGTAGATAAATCTGATTTTAACAATCAGTAACATCTGTATTGTACCTTCTTTCACAGCCGTCTTTGACCTCTTCCGCTTTGGTTTTGCTGTTTCTACCATATCCAGTCCGGCTCTCTTGCCTTTGAGCATCGCTGAACGTAACCTGCTCATAACCAAATAAAATATATCGTGACTTATTTTATTTCTCTGCGCACAGCACGAGCGGTCCTGTGTACTTCACGGATTTATTTTGGCTCCCGCCACGTTTAGGACGGACAGCCGCTGCTCGACCAATCCGCTGCAAGGAAACAGGAGACGTATGTATAACGTCATCTCCGGTGGGAGGGTCAAAATAAATATTGTGTAAAGGCAGCGTGTGTGGTTGTGCAAGTATCATTTTATATTGATTATTATTGACTACCATTATTACCCCGTATGTAGAGGAAGAATTTATTTCATTAGTGCCAGTGGTGTAGGAGGAAGTATTCATATCATTTACTTCAGTAAAAGTACTGATAAAAGATAAGCAAAATAGTTGCCAATTAATTTTCTGTTAATCGACTATTGATTAATTGTTTCAGTTGTACTTGTATATACTGTTGGGTAGTTTCATTGATAACAAAGCATCATATATCAAAGGAAACTTATAACAAGTAACTAAAGCTGTTAAATAATTATAGTGTAAGTAAAATATTTCCCTCTGAAATGTGGTGGAGCAGAAGTAGAAAATGGCATGAAAAGAAAAAACTCAAGTAAAGCACAAGTACATCAAATTTGTACTTAAGTACTGTATTGGAGTAAATGTACTTCGTTACATTCCACCACTGATTAGTGCATATTCAAAATAACCAAAAATGTAAATTATCATGAATAAAATGTCTTAATCAGAGAACATTCAAAAAACTTTCGGTAAAATTCTGAAAATTCGATTTATGCAGCATTTCGTTTACCATTTTGTTTTCTTCATTATCTGTTCAGTTCTGAGAAGCAGAGAGAAGATGAGCAGAGGGGAACAGAGGCCGTTGGGCGCAACCAAACTTGCTGCTCAAAAGTTGTTTAGATCACCACAGCAACACACGCAGAGGGTTTACAACAGACCTGCCTTGATGAGGACTTACAGATGTGTGGTGACATGTAAATTTAAATGCAATCGACTAGGGGGGCTGTTTCCCTTATTACATTTGAATTTTGTCCACTATAGAGCAGGTTAAGTCTTTGAAAATGAAAAGTCAAACTCCGTTTTCATTTTCAAATTGTTAGAAAATCGATCATTTTCATTGTGTCCCCAAAAGAGCGTGGTGACATGTAAATGTAAATGTAAATGCAATAGACTGTGGGCGCTGTTTCCCTTATTTCATTTAAAAAATGTCCACTGTACAGCAGGTTAAGTCTTTGAAAATGAAATGTCAAACTCCGTTTTCATTTTCATATTGTTAGAAAATTGCATTTCCATTATGACTTAAATATTGCTCGCATAATTGGAAAATCAGGTTCCATTCTTTATATTGCATTTTAATTTTCAAATTTGAATGAATATTTGAATATTGTCCACTGTAGAGCAGGGTTTTTCCATTTTCACTTTAATATGGTCTTAGAATGCCCATACGAGTACGTGAAAATGAAAATGCAAATTGGATTATTGCATTTTCATTTTTACTCAAATAATGCATACATATGTGGAAAATTATAATGCTATTGAGGAATTACATTTTCATTTTCAAGTTTACACTATAATTTGAATAAAGTCCCCTATAGGCTTCCATACCTTCAAACAACTCTGCTCACTCATTTAGATTTTTTTTTTGCAGGTGTATTTAACACAACATAAAACTAGAATACCTTCTTCTTGCATATTCTCATCGAAATGCCCATGTTGACTGTTCAATTTATATTTTTATTGTTTTTTGTTCTATTTATTAATAAAACAATGTTCCACCTATAAAACAGTATCAGTCATTAGTCAACAATATCTCATAATACAGCTGCAAAGAAATCAGACAGTATACATAAAAAGAAGACACAAATGGTACAAATATAGCCAAACTGGGAAAATCTGGGGTGGAGGGGTATCCAAAGTGCATGTACTGTGTATCTCATGCTGTGTGGTGTCCTTCACTGTTTGGGGCAGTAGAGCTCGTGGGTTCTTGCAGTGCCAAGCTGTTCTTCCTCTGTGGCCTGCTGGACATGGATTGTATGGCGGTAAACCAATGAGGACAGCTCCAACAGCTCTGAAAATGCACTAGGAAAATGGAAAACGCCAATGTTAGAGTACAAGTGCAACCTGGTCAGAGTCAGGGTGTATTTTTAGGTGCTACTGCATACTTGCCAGGTTCAATTCTTTAAAAATAAAGTAACCATCTTATATCAGCCATATAAATACAAAATCTCTCTTTAAAGAAGAGGAATAAATCAAAAAGCTGACACAGTGCAGACCATGTATTCACAGCATCACCAGGTTCTCTATATACTGTATGTGCCTACCCTGAAAGCTGCTGACTGATGTCCTTTGATGTCATTTTCATGTCCCTAAGGCACTCCAGAGAACTGCTGTTGTCCTCATGATCTCCCTCTGTGCACTCCACCAGCAACGTCTCACTCTCCTTCAGGCAAGCTTCAGCTTTATCTAAAATGGGCAGATAACAGGTGTTGCAAAAAAAAAAGTTATTGTAAAATACATACAATATATGTAATATGGTGTTTACAAGAGCACACACTGGATATGTTACATAGAATAATGAAAAGAAATGAGTTTAATTTAAATCAGATTGTGTAACAAATCGTCAAAATCCAATTGTGAAGACCTTGAAAATCAACTTCTAGAGCACACAAATATCTGCCAAAGTCAGAATAATACTGGTTATTTTTCATTAGAGATTCCTTTATCTGTTTTCTCTGTGCTCCTCTCACTGGTTTGAAGTGGACACAGGAATGTGTTGAAGAAAGGTGATGTCAGATATTTCCATGCGCCAATTTAAAGGTACCGATGTAAAAATCTCTATCAGATTTTAGTTTTTATCACATGTAGCAAGGGACAGTCTGTTTTTTGTCTGAGTTTTTTTTTTCTTTATGATTAACAATGTTGTTTTGTGTAACTAACTTTTTTTTTACAACTTTTAAACATAGTAGTAACAACCTAGAAATTCCCTTCTGTCCCCGTCAATGTAGAAATTCTTGACAGGCAGCTCATGTCGGGTGGTGTCAACAGCTGTGGCAAAAGACTCGTAGTCCTTTGTGAACTCCTTGGTAGCGTCTGCCACAGGAGTCAGTGCAGCAATCTGATGGAAAATGATAATATTAGTGAGATGAGAATCATGTACTCATGCTACCTTAAACACACACACACACACACACACACACACACACACACACACACTTCACAAAAAATAAACCCAGCTGGTTTGATCGGACCTTATTACCAAGAAAAAAGAAATTCATCTTCTTTCACTTTTGCTATTTCAACATGCAATAACTATATTTTTCAAACAGGCCACATATTAAAAAAAGTTACTAGAAAGGAGGCTGTTTTCCTGACCTGCAAATCCAGAAGCTCATTCACTAGCCTTTCCTTCTCCATGAGGAGGTACTGGCGCTTCTTCTCCTGGACCTCATTATGCAGCACCTCTTCTTCCTCCATCTCCTGCAGGATCCTTGCCTCTGCCTCAGCCTTGAGGTTCACAGTATTGCTCTCCATCTTCGGTCAAACATCAAAGAGATAGAGACAAATCAGTCACAGCACGAGATGTTTATTCCCCACAGAACACATTGGACGAGTCACTAAAAACTACTTAGATGACAGTGTTTTATCTAAAGTCTAATTGTAAACTGATTTAACAAAGCAGATACATTTTTACAGTTTTCAGCACATCTGATACACTGGAAGACTGACTCACCTTAGCTGTGAGGTAGGCCAGTAGGAATGTTTGCATCTCAAGGAGCCTCTTCTCATTCTCTGGATTTCTCTCAGGTTCTACTGCATTTTCAATCACTGTTTTCTCTTAGAGAGATAGATAAAAAAAATGGTTACAGGATACTCCCATTCGTAAATAACTTCCAGCATTCACTGTGTTTAAATCAGATTACCTTTAATGACTGAAATATCAAAATCTGGTCGAAAGCAGTGTCCATCTGAGAAAGTGGACTGCAGAATACTTTTCCCCAGCTGTGATGGCTCAGTTTCACGTGACATCATTGCTGTAAGGAAGATAACATGAAAATATGCAAAGATAACTCATAGTTCTCATTTAGACAATGCTGCAGGCTCAATCAGAACTCAGGGGTAATAACATATCAAAAAGATCTTTACACCGCTGGGTAACACAGCGAGATACCAACAAGTGACTACAATCATACACAATTCAAGTATCAACAACATAACTTTTACACCTAAAAATAAAGACCTTCTTTAAAGCAGTTAAAGGACTTTGAGGTTAACATCATTGCTGGTAGGGCACACTACAATTACCATACTCACTTGATTTAAATTCACACTATAATAATAAGAAATGTACTCCTCTATCATAAACAACTGTAGGAATGCACATTCACCACGATAGGAAGTACTTACATGTTGCTAGAGCCTGTGGGGCCATTGAGCGTCTTGGTGGAGTGCCCACCTTTGGTTTGACACCACTGGGTTTAGGTGAGGAAGGCCTCGGTGGCACAGCAATAGACTCGTTGGTCAGTGAGTTACTCTGTTAGTTACAGTAGTGACAGTTAGTTACAGGGGTGCAATGAGATACAAATGTGTATCATCAAAACTGTGACAACAACAGAAAAAAATTAAGACACCTGTACTGCACAGGCACAAGGGAGGCAGAAGAAAAAATACTTAAAGGTGCAGTCTGCAATTCTAATCCAATACACTTTTGGTCAAATTCAGCAAATATCTCCTCATGGTCCACTAGCTTTCCATTCTGTGTGTGTGCGCTGAAAAAAGTCTGGTGTTCGAGCCCCTCTGTTTGTTTCCGAAATGCCGAAATAACTAAATCATGACGCCGACTTGTAAAAAGTCTGTATTCATGCTCTGTCAGGTCCGTCCGCAAGACTACAAGCAAACAACTTTTAAAATCGATCAGGGCTATTCAGAATTGTGGACTAATCATTTAAATACTTCACAGAATATTGGCAGCTCCGGTCCATATCCTAAGTAACAATACATAATGTAGTTGGATTACCACGAGTGAAACACATACACATACACGCAAAGAACAGCATTACCTTTGAAAGAGATGTCTTCTCAGCAGCCTGCATATATCGAGACTTGACAATAGTCCCACCTGCTAAAGATCGATGAAAAGATATTAACAAAGAAAGAAAAAATAAAGAAATTGATGGTGCTTAGTTAACCCTAATTCAACATATCTGTGCATATCTCATATCAGCTACAAATTTCCTTTAAAGGGATAGATTTCCAAAAGAAGACAGTCAAGATGCTGTCTTGTAAAGTAATTTGTCATATTAAATATTATAAAGCTTTGAAGATGGCAGCACAAAGCAGTGTATAATATCAATTTTGGATGATATTGAGTACACGGACAGAGAAGAAGTTTAAGTTACAGGAATGGTTTAAGAAGTTTCCATGTACACTTAAATACTTTTCTGCTGTCACAACTTTTCATGATGGAATATTTTAATGGACACAATTCAAACTGGCTTTAGGTTTGAGTGTAACTATAAGATAAAATATCACACAGCAGCACTACTAAAACAAACAAAACAACTCATTAAAGTCCGCAGACTCAGGTTACCCCATTCTCTGTGAACATACTGTACAAACACTTACATTTAACACTTTTCTTCCCAGTTCCACTGTTGTTAGCTTTGTTAGCATCGCTCCCACTTTTCGAGCTGAAAACAAACAAAAAAAAGTAGCTGTCAAATTCCATCATGTAGAAATGAGAGCACAAATTACAGCAGAAAATACTTTTTTATTTTCGAAAACTGGCTAAACCCGAAGCTAAGCTATAGCCTTAGCTTAGCTACCATTAAGCTAAGTTACTCTATTATTACAATTCACTAGAACATAAGGGCGTGTACATTAACTTGCTTTTACAGCCTACTTATGTCTGGTCCAGCAGTGTGAAAAAGTTACTGCTAAATAAAAGAATATATATAACATATATTTAACTAACACGGCTGAGTCTGACTGTCTCTACATCAAACCATCCTAAAACTAAACTGGCCACAAAACTCCGAAATACACGACAGAAAGAAAAAATACGACAAGGACTAAGTACCTTTTAGCGTCGGTGGAGGCATATTTAACACTGCTTGGCACTGTTGTTGTTCTTCTCGACGCCATAATGTTTTGAAGCAAACCGCTTGTACGACAACTTAATACACCGGCTGAAACAGGAAGTGATACATTTGTTCCGCTCTTCTTCTTCTTCTTCTTCTTCTTCTTCTTCTTCTTCTTCTTCTTCTTCTTCTTTGTATATCTGTGGCGGAGTGCAAAGATTGAAAGTGTATGCTGATATCTAGTGTAGTGGAGTGTGTACAGTCAAAGTCCTGGTACTAATCTTAATAATAATAATATAATAATATTTTTTATACATATTTACAAATAAATACTAATCGTCTCCAGAGGATACCACATAACTCCCCATCAAGTTTTCTTTGATTTAGCAACCCTTTAAAGGTCCATTGCTGCCCTGTTTTGTTCCAGTCCATGGTGGACCTGGAAGTTAAAGATTATGCTGCAACCTGCTTCATTCACAAAAGCAACAGCGATATTTACATACACCCCATACTATGTTATCTGATCACTTAAAAGGAAAGCCCAAGTTGTTTTTTACAGTATGTCAGTTGTTATTGGCCTCATTTGGCTAAACACCAGAGAGAGCGAGAGACTGCTCCTCAGACAGAATGGGACATTACAGCACCCATGGTGATTTTACTTGATGTGGGTTGGTTTTCTGATTTACAACTGGAAGCCTTACATTCAAATAATTTGAATACCTAAAACCCAAAGTATTAAGTACTAAGCATCATGTCTTGATGTTCTGATTTTCATTGTAAAAAGATGTGTTTTTATCTGGAGATAATGTCTTTACCATCCAATATTATTAGATAAGCTCAATTTTGTTTCAGGGTGGACTTTCCTATTAACTTTGTGACAATGACCTCTACCCATATTTCTACATGATCCCTGACTTCTGATTCTAATATAACTATTTTAGCTGTGTTCATCATATAGTTGTTGTCCGTTCTGCATTACTTGTGATTTAGTAGAGATTTTAGCTTCACTTGCCCTCTCTTACTCTGCAGTGACATTTTCTTGCTTATACAGGGCAGACTGCAATGGAGAGGGGCTGATTGGTGCATACTGGACTACTGCATTAAATTGTACAGGTCTTGTTGTGTCCAGACTCTACAGAGGCACCAGTCAAAAAGAATATATATATATATGTTAGGGAAAGAATGCAACGTCTGCTTTGCACTGACTTCAGGGGATGTCAAAAACTACAGTTTTGCAAGTAACCACTAGATGGGTGTAAGGGTCTGCATTGACTGTCAGTGTAAACACACAATCGGTGACAATCCTTTCAAGTTACATATACGTTCAGTCTGTACAGAATACATTAAAGATTACGTCTTCCTGTCATGTGTTGACTGAACACAAAATCAATATACATTTACTTGTATTGGGTACTATTTATTCCCTCATCAGTGTCATGGGGTAGGTGGAGCCACCTATGCATGATTGGATTGCTGTATAAACACTGAGCAGGTAACCAGACCATCACAGGGATAACAGAGATGCATCCAGTCCACTTAAGTTGCATATCTTTGAGACACATTCAACTGGAGCACCCAGCAGTAACCCACACAGACACATAGGAGAACATGCAAACACATTTTTATTTGTTGTGGTAAGCCTCTCATGTGCATCTACCTACATGTGCGCGTCTTCATCCCATGTGTGTAAGTATCTGCTTAGCAAGTTCTCTTACCCACAGTTTACTGGGTTTTTTTGTGTGCACGAGTCTTAAAGAACATAATGGGCGCTGATCCCACCTGTCTGAGCTGGTCTCGGACAACAGGGGGGACAATGGGAGAAGAGCGGGTGTGGGACTGGGTGGTAAACACTGGCCAGCAACTTAACCTAAGTCACTTCCACAGACATGGATGGATAAACCATTGGCTTTACTGTTGGCTTGTAAGTGGGCATCCAAAGATTTAAAATGTAGGCAATTCTGCAGTGAATTAGATATTGGCTTTAACATTTGCATGGGGATTTTACATTGTATTATATGGCATCCTGTAATAATATTTTATGAATAAGAGTAGTTGAATTGAGTTTTTATAAAGTGTGTATGCTGGATAACATCCAGATTTTGAAACTGGTTTTATTCTGACCTTTCTGCTTTAATGAATTCTCATGATAAAGGTTGAACATTTGGGCTTGGCACTAAAACAAATCTCTCACAAATACATGCCTGCATTTGTGTGTGTGTGTGTGTGTGTGTGTCCTACTTTATCAGTCTGTGTAAAGGCCGGGTCTTATCAATGCCCTCCACTCTCTCTCTCAGTGTAATAAAGCCTTGAGGCTGGCTGCTGCTGTGTGTCCGCATGCTGGCTGTCCATCTCTCACCACCAAGCAATGCCATGACCAATAGCTGCTTTGAGGTGAACAACAAGTGCTGTTGATGATGGTGATGTGCGCAGTATGGGCTCTTTTGGATTCAATCAGTGATACTTGTGATTAAATATTATAAATGTTTTATTAGTAAGGTGGTTTCCTTTTTCTTTTCTCTGGAGTAAAGGAGGAGATCCAGTCCAAGGCTGAGGAGCTGAAGCGAAAGAGTGAGAAGTGCATGTTGAAAGACAGCACTAGAAGGACACATGGAGTTGCTGAATGAAAGTCCTTGTCTCTTGTTTTGAGCCCACCTCCCTTGCGTTCCTCCCTGCTCCGAAACTCTGACGTCTAATGAAGGATTCGTCTATGTCACTGTGACCTCACTGATACTCCACTTTGCCACTTCAAGACATTTTAGGGCGATAAACATGCAAGATGAAGCAGCTTCAATTCATGTTCTGAATGAAGTGAGAGGAGAATTGTTGTCAGCTCTTCTAACACATGTATGCACACGTGATTACACACACACACACAGAGACACAGACAACCCACCCGTGCAGCCCACACACCAGCCTTTCCTCCCTTTGCGGTAAGCTGTTACTCATCACTCCCCAGTCTGCCAGTCTGGTCCACATAGCCTTCCAGGAATGCCTCAAACACACAGTGCCTTATACAGTAAAGCCAACAGGCAGTGTTTGCAGCATTTTGTCGGATATCTGGACTAAATCGTACTGCTTCAAATCTGATATTAGTGCTTTTGCTTGTGGGTATATATATTCATTTATTCAGCATTCAAGAATTGATTTGCCAAAGTTAGAATCTAATTTGGTTACGTGACCATTTACTGTATTTGGTAACGCTTTATAATACAGCCCACGACTTACAGTGTAGTTACCGTGTAAGTCCTCTTTACTTATGGTGTAATTTCGTCGTATGAATCAGTACATATAAAATACTTACCGGTTCTTACTGGTACTTCAATGTAGGTACAGTGGAACAAGGGAGTAACAATTGGGAATTTTAGAGCAAAGGAGAAATAAGTTATACTGTGAGTATTTTAGTAAGTACTGGGTACTTGCGGGGTACAGTAACAGTACACAGTTGACAACATTGACATCCTCTTAACGTGTTTCTCAGTTGTTATGTGCTACCAAAACATAAAATACTAATAGATGAAGTGCAATAAAAACAAATGTTTTTTTTCATGGCAGCTGACAATTTACAGGTGTGTCTTTAGCAGGTACGCTGCACCCACACTCCAGGGATTTTTTTATGCTTATGTCTCCTACTTCATTGTATGATTTGGAATAAGAACAAGTCGAGAAATGGGTCTATTCTTCGTTCATCCAGCACTGCAGCAGCTCATCATGGGCAGGCTGGAGTGGAAAACAAACTTATCTTTCTAAAGTGCACAGCTATGGAAGCTTGTATTGTCATCCGAGGAAACTATAATACAGCAATCTAGATGTCACGTATATATATATGAAGGTGGATCAAACATAGCTAATCTTGAATAAGGTAGAGGAACCTGGTATTCATTAGTATTCTTATAATTACACAAGATGTTCCCCTTTGTTATCCTGTAAGTACGTAGTAATTCCCGTCACTTCTTTCTTTTCTGCTTTTGACCATAAAAGAAAAAAACATAAATAATTGTAAATAAATGTAACGGTTAAACTAACTGACTAATTAACTGACTCCACTAACACACCTACAATATGGCTTATCAGGACCAGCATTTAACAAAAGTTCAAAATTTGGCTCAATAATAACCGACAAAGTTCAAGGACAAAACAATTGTACTCTGCTAGTCACGTTTTCCCACATATACAACATGCTAACGTTGTTAGCTTAAAGTTGAAGTCGGTAGGATTGAGAAGAGTTTGGACTTAGCTTGAATTTGAAAATATCCCGGATACGGGTGCTGCCATCTTGCGCTGGCGACGTCATTTGGGACCAGTCTGCACAGTAGTGATCGGGGAAGAAGCCGCGGTATCGAGGTCCTGACTCGATACCGCGGCTCAATAATTAGTAACTGCTAGCTAACGATCACCTGCTAAAGTTACCGTTACATCTCCTCTCGACATTCCTACTCTACATTCAACTCCCGAAAAGACGTCTGCCTTTTCTACTTCTGTCTTTCTTTTCTTTCTCTGCCATTCTTGTGCGACTAGTTCGCTAGCTTTAGCCGCCTAGCCATGTGGAAGACTCCGGGCATGCGCAGTGAGCGCAGCATCACAGGTGGGCAGGTGTGTAGGTA